>NDGM011082049.1:0-10986 GCA_002564305.1 Octomys mimax | reverse complement strand
GGGAGAGAGAGAGAGAGAGAGAGAAAGAGAGAGAGAGAGACCAGCTAGCTGCCTGAGCTGCTGCTAGTCCTTTTACACTCTTGCTCTTTGCTGCCACCATGAAAGGTTGCTCTCTGCCATGTGCCACTCTGCCTTAGAGCCAGCCAAGTATGGACTGAAACCTCCACAAACTGTGAGGTAAATAAACCTTTCCTTCCTTCATCTTGGGTGTTGGGTATTTTGTCCCAGCAATAAGAGAAGAGTAACTGAGACAGTGTGTGTATGTGTGTGCTATCACCAGGTTTCTACCTAGAATATAACAAGAATGAAAGAACACCAGCAATTAAACACAAGAGAAATAAGCAAAAACTAGAACATACATGACCACACATGGAAGACTGCACTTTAGTCACTGGAGAAACAGAAACTAAAGGCACAGTAAAATATAATTCCAAATCCTCTGATATGGCTGACAGTGAATGAGTGACAACACTGAATATCAGTGATGCTGTGAACTAATTGGAAACTTCATAGATTACTTTGGGAAATTGAAACTTTTTAAAAAGACATTTACATTTATTTCTCATTAGGGCATGTGTGCAATGCACAATGAATGCATCCATCATGAGGAGTTGCTGAAAGTTTGTCCTTTACATTTTTAAGTTTTATATTTTCACATTTTACAAAATATATCAACTCCATGTTTCATTCATTTTACTTCTAGACAATTAGCTATGGGAAGGGTTCCCAACCTTCTTGGCACCAGGGTATGGGGTGTGTAAGGATGGATTTGAGCTGGTTTGAAGAAGCAACCAGATCCCCCACATGAGCGGTTCATTGCACAGTTTGTGCTCCAATGGGAATCTAATGCCACTGCACATCTGACAGGAGGAGGAACCCAGACAGTGATGCAAAAAGTAGGGCATGGCTATAAATACAGAGGAAGCTGCACATCTCATCCAGTGCTCACTTATTTCTGTGTATCTCAGCTCCTTACTGGCCATGGGCTTGTACTGTTGCAGGTCCCTGGTATTAAGGACACTGATATAAGGAAGTGATGGTGTGTTTTAAAAGAATTTAGTGACTAGTCAAAGTGTGTGGCATGTATTTATACAGTGGAACATGGCTTCACAAAAAAAAAAATCTACTTTTACACACAAGACCCTGGCTAAATCTCACAGAAAGAACACTTGACAATTGAGAACTGAGATGCACTAAGTAAATAATAAGGAAAAGAATATGTACTGTGTAGAGTAAAACAGTCCTCTATGCTGTTCTTCTATGTGGAGAGGCAGCTGTAGGCTTCCTGTCTCTTCATGCCATCAGTTTTCAGTGCAGGCTGCTGACACAGGTTGTTATTTTCTGCACACTTCCATCCAGCCCTGGAGGGAGAAGAGAAATATTCTTGTGGTTCCATAAAATGTCTACAGGCACAGAAGGGCAGATACCAGCAGTTAGAAGTAATTTGTAACCACACTAAATAATGTCCAAGAGGAACATGAGGACAACAATAACATCTGCTAAAATAATTTTTTTAAATAATCAAATGAGGAAGTTTGGCTTGGAATTGTGACATATGGATGACATTAGATTTTACCACTGCCTAAGAAATTGCAGATGAACAAGAAATAAAGAGGGATCCCTAGAAGAAAGAAGAGGAAGGAAGAAGGGATAGAAGGAAGGAAGGAAGGAAAAAAGAAGAAAGAATGAGAAGGAAAGAATTTAAAGGGCCGGCCAAATAGCTCAGTGAATTGAAGTGCCTGCAAGCAGGTGCAGGGGCTTAGGGTTCAATTCCCAGGCCTGCTGTGTCAGCCCTGCCCCTGGAGCATGCTGAGAGGGCAACTGAGACTGGGTATGGTTGTGCACACCTGTAATCCCAGCTTTTGGGAGGCTGCAAACAGGCAGATCACTACAGTTTGATCTAGTAATGAAACCCTGAACACCCTGTAGACTATTCGCTAAAATACACACACAAAAAAAGAAGAAAGAATTTTAAAACCGTTTAATGGGATTGGCTAATAGACAAGATAACCAGAATTTGAAGAGCTCAAATTCTTTAGAAGAGGGAGGTACATTCAAGTAAGCCCTACCTTTAAAATCACTTGATCCCTTTAAAGAAATTTCCCAGCAAACTATGAGATGGAGTCCAACCAGAGCAATTACTTCCAATAGGAATGAAGTGAATCATTTGGTATAAATATAAATGGTCTTATGACAACATTAAAATGGGTGGAAAAAAGGCAAAAGTAGTTTTATTTTTTATTTCTTCTCAGTTTTGCAAGACTGGGGACTGAATTTAGCACTGTGGAACTGAGCAATATTCTCATACTTTCTTTTATTTTTTCAGTTAAGAAAAGTTCTGGGTAAGTTGCTAAATCTCTTGGCTGGGCTCAACCTTAAACTCCTCCTGTCTCAGTCTCCTAAAATGCCAGAATTATAGGCTTGACATGTCATTTTAATAATATATTTTTATTTAATCCATGTTGTAGTCAGGCTTGACAAGGCAATGTGTTTAATACAGAACACATAATTTATAGGATTATTTTAAAATATTCATCCATGAAATCAAATGCAGACTATAAATTTTCTGTCCATGCACTTGAGACCAAAAAACTCCCACTGAGGACCTGGATCCCAAGCCAATGTTCTGCACAAATCCAACTGCAGACCTCAAGTACATGGTAATGTCCTCTACAAGTCCAGCTGAAGGCCTGGAGCCCATGACAAGCTCTCAAGCAAGTCTCAGTGGCAGAAGCAGGAAAGTCTTCACCAGGAGGAAGAAGAATCTGTGCCAAAAGGCTGAAGGATCTGCACTGGATCCAGGAAGCAATGCTCAGAGTAAGAACCAGAGCTTCCCCCAAAGAGAACCACAGCCATCCTCATTGAGAGTGAGGACCTAAGATCCTCCTACTATGAAGACAATGGAGTTCATATAAGGAAAGCCAGCATGACAAGCTTCTCAGGAGAATCAACAGCACACTTCTTGCTCTCCAGCTCACCTTTTATGCTATTGGCAACAATCCTCAATGGGGCTTTCCATACCCAGGATCATGCTGATTCAGTTCAGCTGAGAGTTGCAAGATGATCATTAGTTAATACATCATAATCCAATAAATTCAAATCCTCATTAAAACACACTTGATATAAAAGTGTTAAAGAGATATCTTACATTTTCACAGCACAACTCCATATACCAGTGTATATTTCACATATAAAACACATACATATTTTGAATAGCTATATTTCAAGTACTCAGCAGCCAAATATGGTTTCTTACTACCATACTGGGCACCAGGGTTATTACACAGTATTATTGGGCTTAATGATGTCCAGGATGTCCAGGATGTGAGTTGTCTGAATCACCTCCAAAATAAGGAATTGTAGACAAGTAAACCAAATTCATAACTTTTTTTCTCTAGATAGATACTTTCCTAATCATATATGCTTGCCAGACACTTATACCACTGAGCTATCTTCCCAGCCCTAATGGTATATTTCATAGGGAGGAGAGAGAGAGGGAGAGACAGAAAGAGAGAGAAAAGAGCTAGAACAAAAATCAAAAGTTTCACCAGTTTCATGGGGTTGAGAAAACAAAATTTGTGTTCAGGGCCTCTTAAATTGGAGAGACCTGAGTCAACAACACAGGGAACACTTGAAGTCACTTAAGGGATGATGCAGAGTAAAAAGTCCAGATACAGATAGCAGTATGAACCACATTTATTTGAGATCCGTGTACCGCATTTTGACAGCACAAGTTAAATTCTCTTTAGAAGATAACATTTTCCAGAATCTCTGGAATGTCTCTAAAAATTTTTGACACTTAGCCAAACATTATCAATCATTTCAGGAAATATGACTAAATAGCCAAATCCAAGGATAATAAACAGATGATTGAAATACATTCATGCTATTCATATATTTGAAATTATCAGATATAGACTTGAAAGTAACTGTATGAAAATATTAAAGAAATGAGAATAAAACCGGAGTAACTTTGTCATCAGACTAAAATCAATAAAATGTATGCAGTTTAAATATTTTTATTAAAAACAGTAACTCAAATTAAGACTTGAACACTTGTGCTTAATAGCTGTAAGTCTAGTATGGGGAAGTTTAATAAATTGGATGGTAGGCAAATAGAAAACATCTTAGTTGAAACACAAGGTAAAAGAAAATGAAAAGTATATCAGATTTCTTGTTGCTGACCCACAATATTTGATAAATACAACTTAAATAGAATTTTAATTTGCCTCACAGGGAGGACAGAGTGGAGGGAAGCTGCACATGGCATCTCATCCAGGATACAGAGAGAAGGGAGGAGGCAGAAAGGGAGATGGATACTGTAAAACCACACCTCCTGGAATACATCTCTTTCAACCAGGCCCCACTCCTCAAAGCATCCTTTGATGAATTAACTCTAATTCATCAAAGGATGATGAATAATAATAAATTCCAGTCCACTAATAAATATGGCACTCCCATAATCCTGTCATTTTCCCAAAGCCTTGTTTCTGAACACATGAGACTTTGGGAGACATTCTAGATCTTAACATTCTGTCCCTGGGACCTAAATTTTTCTGTCCATTTCATTATGTAAAATGTATTTGGTCCATTTCTAGGAACTATCTCTAAAAGTTTTAGGTTTCAGTGGAAAAAAATGTCAAGTCCAAAGTCTCTTCTGAGACTCAAGGCAAACTTTCAGCCATGAGCTCCTTTAAAAATCAAAGCAACATACAGAGACAAAGGTAAACACTTCCATTCCAAAAAGTGGGTACAGTGTGATTGAAGGAATAAGACCAAGCAAGAGCAAATTCCAGAAAGGAAAACATTAAATCCTGTAGCCCCATGTCCAGCACCCAGGGCAGATTCTTACCAGATGTAAAATCTGAAGGCTTGAGCAACACCACCTCTAAGGCCTTGCTGATTGCAGCCTACATTACACCTATTTTGGGTTGATTCTGCTCACTGCCTATGGCTTTCCTCAGGAGACAATCTATGTTCTGGGTTTCCATCACACCTTTGTATCTATTCTTAAGGGCACACTGCTTGGCCTCTCAGGCCTGTTTTTTCAAATCTAGGTGGAAACCTCCATGATCCCACAACTCTTGAGTTCTGTGTCCCTAAGAATCCAGTGCCATATGGATGGCAACAAGGTCTGCCACCAAGTGGAACAGTGGGCTAGATTTTTGGACAAAAGCTATAGAAACCTCTGATTTATTTGGGGAAACACTTTCCTAGGCAGCACTGAAGAATGCTGAGAGAACCAGTGGAACACACTTCTGAGTGTGCCTGCATTAATCATGGGAGTGTGGCCCTACGGTCTATTTCTGGTCACTGCACATTTACTCTCTGGCACTGTCCACCTCTCCTTCCCAGCTGCCAGGAATTGAGCAATTTTGGTCCACCACACCCTTCCCAATGATGTTTTTGCCTTAGGGCCACGTGATCCCAGACTGAAACCATCAGCAGATTATTCCTCTTCCTGCCAATTGTGGGTGTTGAGCACAGTGTTCAGTGAAAGTAAAACTCACTAATATGGAAGGAAGGAGGAGAGGAGGGAGGAAAACCTTGACTACTTCAAGAAAAAGAATAATAAGTTGATATGAAAATATAATAATGCTTCCAAATTAGAAGGCATTTAGAAATAGTGTATAGTTCATAAATGTAAACCAACTTTGACTAGTAAAACCACAATTATAATGTCCAATTAAATTTTTAATCGTACATAATATCAGAATATCTGACAATAGCAAAAAAAAGGCAGTGAAGATGGACAGAGAATAAAGTTAAAATGTCTTAAGCTCCATACTTTATCCAAAAAATTAAGGTGCACTTTAACATGTTAGTGAGCAAGTTATTTACACACACAAATGTCAGATGGAAAAAATTAAGCCTTAAAAAAAGAAATGACAACAAGAATGAGCAAAAACCTCAAGACAAAATGATGAAGCAAGTAAAAAATAAATAGTAAGATGTCAGATTCCAGTTCAAACATGTCCAGTTCAAACATGTTAATAGTTGGACCAGACAGCCCCTTAAAAGGCATGGTTCCAAGCTGGAAAAATAATACAATTTATAAATATTTCTAATTCTATTCTTCCATCTTATGTGTTTGTCACACATTTTACTTATTAGGTATATTAAATGAACATGTAATACATTGTTTTTTAACTGCTTAACACAGTTGTTTCTAAAAGAAATTAAAAATAAGAGCAAAAGACTATGTTTACTTTCAGGCACTCCATTTCTAAAGTGCTTCATTTCCTTTTGTACATTTAAAAGTATGACACTATTCATATTTCTTATGCCTAAACACTTTCATTTAGCTTATAACTTAGAGTCAATATGATGCCCATGAATTCTGATTTTGTTGTTGTTAGTACAACTGTAATCATTTTGTGTTTCATTTTTTGTTTCTTTTGTTTTAGTTTTGTTTGCTCATTTATTTTATGAGAAAATCATTCATTTCTTTCTTACATTTAGGACACTTGTGTTGGATATAGAAATGTAAGTTAATAGTTTTTTTCTGCCTTTCATTATTTTAAATCTGTCACTCCACTGTCTCTTGGTTCCCATAGCTATGGCTATGAAGTCTTTCATAATTTATAGTTTCATGGCTTTTCTTTTGATTTCCTTTAAGATTTTCAGGGACTAGGGAGATGGCTCAGTGGAATAAGTGCTTCCTTGGCAAGCACCTGAGTTCAATCTCCAGTTCCACCAGAAAAAAAAAACAAACAAGATTTTTCTTTGCTTTTTTCTTTGCTTTTTGGCAGTAAGAATGTAAAAAGACTAGTGGGTGGGGTCTCTTTTGGTTTGTGATTGTGTTGTTTTGATGTTATTAGTCATTCTATTTGTTGGCCTCTGATCCTCTTATATAGCTATATGGTTTGATGTCTATTATAGTTTTGAAGAATTTGCTTACTATCTCTTCAAATATTCCTTTTGCCTTTTCATCATCTTTCTGAGATTTGAAATGATTGTGCTAAATTCCTTTGTTCTGTGTATAGTTCTATTTTTTTTCTCCTTTTTATATCTCAGTTTAGGTTTTCTACCTATCTTCAAGTTCACATATATTTTTCTTAGCTCAGTTCTTTAAGTGGCTGCTGCCACAAAGCTCTCAGCCTCAGGTTGCTGTAGTTTGATCCCCACAACACTCCAGCCAGCCAAAAGTGCCCTGAAGGCACTCACGGAGCAAAAAAAATCCTTATTCCACATATATTTTTCTTGACTCTATCAGGCCTGTAGTGAAAAGCATTGTTCATTTCTGTTACCCTACAGTTTTTTCCCTAGCATTGTCATTTTTTTTAAAAAAATATAATTTCCATCTTTCTGCTTAAATTAACTATTGTTTTTGTGTGTAGTCTGATTTTGCTTGTATAATCTTTAATATATTAATCATGGTTACTTTAAATTCTCTTTTTGTTCATTCTGACTTATGTTTCAGACCTAAGTCTGGTTATAATGATTATTTTATTGTTTTGGTGACTTTACTTGCCTTTTAGCTCATCTTATTTTTCTTTTTAATTTAAAGAAATATCTGTCCTAAAAAACAGTAGAGACTAATGAACCTAGGTTTCATTGTAGGGACTTACACTAATCTGCCTAGGTCTGGGCTGTGATTAAAAATTGCTGTTGTAATGTTTACTAGTTACTTTAACATTTTTCCACCCACCTTGCTTTCTCTGCATTATTAGCTGTGCATATTTTCCTTTATGTTACCTCACAGAGAGATTCTGTCTGTCACAGCTATTTCTACTTCAATTCACTTATTAGTACTGAAGGCTGTTATTACAGTAGGGTCTGAGAGATTAAATATTTCTAATATTTTCATGAAGTCTCACTCTTTGGAGTACAGAGTGACTATATGTCTTTGCAATATGGTTTTTGCAAGTGTTTTTTCCCAGTTTTGGGAGTAGAGCTTCACTCATACTCTGTCTCTTATTCCCTTCCCAGTTGCATTTACCCTGAAGTGTTCTTTGGCAATTCCCTTGACCTTTCCAGTTATGAAAATCATGTTTTGTGGGGTTTTTTTTCTTAGTTGAGGCAGGAGACTGAGACTGGAGAAAGTTCCCCTTTTCTGGCTAGGATGGAATTTTCCTAGTGCTCTCTTACTGTGCCCTTCACTGGAGATGAAGACTATTCATAAATGGAAATGAGGCCATAATATATTTTACAGTGAAATCTACTCTACTCACTAGCACACTTCACAAGAGTGTTTTCTGAGTGTAAAAGCTTACAGAAAGGTGATCCCAAATTTCTAACTTCAAATGCTTCCTTATCCAAAGCCTATTCTCATTCTGTACTAACTCCTATCTTCCTTTTACATATACAAAGACATCTGCTATATTTTTCTTACATCATAAATTTCCCTATCAGATTATTTTAATCAACTTGAAAACTGTCATTGTGTAGTATTTGTTCTCCTACTAATAGTCTATTTGTCTGTCTCCCTTTACAGAAAATCTTCCAAAAATTGTATTTTTTCTTGGTTCCATTGTTTTTTCCATTCCTCTTAAACTGATTCCAGTCAAGCTTTCCCATGCATTTCTTCATTACAACAATTCTGAAGGCCTTCCTTCAACTATACTTCATCAAATTCAGTGGTTGGATCCCAGTCCAAATCCTAATGCTAATCCTATTTGATTTATCAGTGAGAAGTAAGAGCATGGAACACTTTTTCCTTTTCTTTCTTTTAATTAATTTTATTGAGAAACCAATAGAAATGAGACAGTTTCAAAACCAACTAGTAGAAGAGTTTCAATAATTAATACATTGCATATTGTTGTCTACATAGTAGTTATTCATATACAAGATGCAGACATGATATCTTGTCTAAACACTATTAGTACAAATCTTTCTTCTTATTGAATTAAGAGAATGTAGCTGTGTATCTATCCTATTTTGCATATACAGACACAAAATGGTCCTCCATTTGTATCTGCTTTTTTGTTTAGTTTTGTCAGTGATGGGTATTCCCTTGTCATTTAAATATTGTAGGTACATAAATTAAGTAAAAGAATCTAATATACTGAGCTATAAAAGGCTCAAGTCAACAACTGACACTGCCAGTCCTATGGATAACCCACTACTGGTATGGACCACTTTTTTTGTTTTAAAAAATAGTTTTCCACAGACATGTAGAGACTGCACTTCCATTCAGTTGTCCTTTCACTCCACCGACAGGATCTTTGTTTCTGTCAGACCTTCTTCACTCTGAGCTCTAAATGATGAATGCTCCAACGTATCTTAGACTTCTCCATTTATTTTCACTTTCCTGAGGGTCTCATTTTGGTTTCACGATAATTATTACCACCTATATCTTGGTGGCTCCCAATTAATGTATGAAATCTCTTCTGAGAGACTCATATTCGGATATCCTCATAATTGTGTATCTTATATCTCTATTTGGTTTGGATATCTAATTGGATTCTCATATTTAGTGTTCCTCAACTCAGATTGCTAATAAACCTGCTGGTCATATGTTCTTGTCCATCTCAGTGAATGAAAATATCTTTTTATTATCCAACTGCTATGACTAGAAATATTAAATTTTCTGTTTTTTCTGTTTCACAATTCATGTCTCTGAAGAAATCCTATCAGTTCTATTCTCAAATTATATTAAAAATTTGACAAACTTTCGCCAACTGCTTAACCATCACCATAATTCTACTCCTATAGACTCACAAAATCACTACTAAGTTGGTTTTTTCCATTCTGTCCATGGCCCCAACTTGACAGTTTTTTACTTAACAACTAGAGAAATCCTCTTAAAATGTAGTTCTTCCAGAATAACCCAGACCAAGTATATGTGAACTAACCTCAACGGTGCTGTGATACCAGAGAAAGAGAACCAGGATTGCACAGAGTGCAATTTACTGCAGGACTCGATGACAGAAGAATGAGTCTTGCCAGCACCAGGAACAAATGGATCCCTGTAACGTGAGTCAGAGGAAGGGTATGAGTTCAGATAAGATGGACTTCATTCAAGTCTGAATGTACCTGGCTTATCTTAAGCTAATTATCAGTGAGCCAGAAATATTCTTCACACCAGATTCCAGTTGAACAGCTTCATATTTCACTGTCATGGTTTTGTTTATAAGATGTGATCAACAAATATGGCATTTGTTAAAACAACAACAAAAATTAACCCATTGCCATAATCTCCCTCAAAATAACCCTCTATCTTTGAACATAGTACTTATCTTGTCATCCTTGTCACTTTCTGAAGCAATTCTGAAGTCTTCTCCCATGAGTGTTGCTAATTGCACTGTTTTGGCTGCCTCACTGTCCTGAACTGAGCAAAAGTCTTTACCTTTCAGGGTCATTTTGACCTTAAGGAAGAACTAGAAAGTGCATGGTGCAAAATCCAGTGACTAAGAGAATGACAAGGTAGTGTAATATTTTTATGAGCCTGCCATTCCTTTGCATAGCACTTGGAGGTAATGTTTATCCTATTTTTGTCCTATTTTTATCTTGCAAAGACACACAGGAAAGAGAAAGTTCAGAAGTGTTTCAGAAAGTGACAAAAATGGAGGGATAAGAATTTTTGAAGGGAGTGTTTTGATATGTACTAGTGGCAATATGACTTTACTGTGATAAATATATAAAGGATTAAAAATTCACTGTATTTTTCACTTTCCCTTTGTATTATAGTTTGCTTGAAAATTGCACTGAAGAAAACAACTATAGTTAGTGAAAGTAATCATGGTGGCTGCAACTCAAGATGTCTACAGTCCTCTTGTGTTGAACCCATGCAGTGACATGAGTTATCTTCAGTCCAAAACCCTTCTATAGCTTCTGACATAGATTAAATGCTATTTACTTATAATGGGCTAGAAGTCCCAACACACTTTGGGTTTTCTACTTTCCTTTCCTTCTTCTTTTCTCTGAGACATCCAAATACCCAAACACTTTCTCCATTGTGTTAAAAGAAACAGAATTAATCAATAATCGCTAGATAGATGATAGATAGATAGATAGATAGATAGATAGATAGATAGATAGATA
>NDGM011082045.1:0-18353 GCA_002564305.1 Octomys mimax | reverse complement strand
ATGCAAGCAGCACCTATGGCCCCGCAGAAGTTGACAGTGCTGTCTGATAGCTCACCCAGGTTCCACTGGAAGTAATGTGCAGGTTGTCTCCCTAGAATGACTCAGCCGTACCACAAAAAAGTTGCCAGGACTATGAGGAACTCTCTCAGCAGCATTCGTAGACAACATCTCAAACCCCCAGTACCACGGTGATGGAGGAGCAGCCTCATGCTAGCTGAGTTGGTCTCCACAAGGCCACAGGCTGACTCTACTCCTGGAGGTGGTGGTGATGTCCTCCTCACCAGATTGGTTCTCTTATGTGATTTTGCACATTTTTGATGTTCCCCCAAATCATTTTCGAATGATTCCTCACATGACCTACTATTATTTGAGTAAAATCTTTCTCTGCAGAAAGAAAATTCAGTTAGTTTTGGTTGGTTGCAGCTAAACGCCCTATAAAATACGTTCACATCAATGTAAATTCATTTGCCACTGTACTAGTCACTTTCTGCTGCTGGGACAACATGCCTGGTACTCAGAGGACTCTGTGACTTGTGGCTTCAGAGGTTTTAGTTCATGGTCCACGGGTCGCAAAGCAGAAATGTTGCACAGGAGGGCAAGGCAGAAGAAGGCCTCTTTTTACCTCAGCTCATCTGGACAGCAGGGAGCCAGGGAAAGAGCCCAAGAGGAAAGGGTCAGCGAGCAGATCCAGCCCCCAGGGCTGCACCAACCCTGGCACACACAGAAGAGAGCTTTGCTGATGGCTTAGGTGTCTCTCCAGCCCATCAGCCTACGAGATTAGCCATAGACGCACTGAGCTGACCGTCCTGCTCATACTGCACTGTCTTCTTGATCTTCATCTATCTGGTGCTCAGCAATATTTGGAAGAGGGAACGAGCCACAACTGAACCAGATCCAACTTTGCTCGCTCCTGCCCAGTGTGCTTTAAGCAGCCTTCCAAAGCAATTTCACGTTGTTTGCAGCTCGCCTTCCAGAGGGGGTAATATCTTGAGCAGCTGACATCGCCGCTGAGGGGACCTGAACACTCATGCTTGTCTTAGTAGTGAGTTCCGTGACTTCTGGGTCAGTGCCCGATTGCTGTGCCAGCTCTATGAATCACTCCTCAGAGGCCCATCTCTTTAGGGTGACACTGGCAAAATTATATCTCAGGGACTACAAACCTAGGGAGTTAACACCCTGCAAGGTAGCCCTGGAATGTCCAGTCAACCTATTTTAATGAAATTCCAAAATTTGTAAAGTTCTGACTTGAGCAATCCCATCTGCATCTGTTACATTTCTCATTATTTTTCACCCATTTTCCCACAAATATTTTCCTTTTCACTTTTACCACTCTTTGGCAGAACTAACGCTGGGTGGTTGGAAAGATAAAGACATACTTGTCTTTGAATTGCACAACAAAACGCCACACTGTTACAAGCCCATGAACTGTTTTATTTCTTTTGCTTTAATAGGATTTGGCCTCTAGCAGACTCTTAAAGAAATAGGCAATTAAAAAAAAAGTAGAAAGTTAGTGACTTTGGGCTAAAGTATCACATTAAAAAATAATACAGAGAAGGGACAACCCACTCGGGCCCCCCTCCTGTCCCTCTCTCAGACAGGAGCTTTCTTTCCCCCAATAAATATATTCTGCTCATAAAAAAATAATAATAATAATACAGAGGGCCACAGAGATAGCTCAGCAGTCTAAGCATCTTCCTGGCAAGTGCAAGGACCTGGAGTCAATCCCAGGTGCAGCATGCCAAGCCCGCCACCAAGACTGGGTGTGGTGGTGCATGCCTGTAATCCCAGCACTGGGGAGGCTAAAGCATGAGGATTACTGCAAGTCGGAGTGAGAGTAATGAGACCCTGTACTAAATACATAAAATTAAAATAATGATAATAATCATACTGAGTTTGTGCATCCATCCGTCCACGTGTGGGAGTATTAATCACAGAGGAAAGAAAGATCAGTGATTTAAACTTATTTAAACTTATTCTTCTGAAATTGATTTAAAAATTCTGAGTGGGAATAGGGACTTTGTTTCTCACCCACTAGTTGAGATTTTTATGTTACCTTTAATATAAAGTCATAGGTCATGGTTTCAGTTCACAGAAAACTCTTTTTTAGATTTTTATTTATTTATTTTTTGTATTTTTAGGGGAGGGTCTATAAGGTGTTCAGTGTCTCACTACTAGATCAGACTCATAGTGATCCGCCTGTTTACAGCCTCCCAAGAGCTGGGATTACAGGCCCGCATCACCATGCCCAGTCTCAATGGCCATCTCAGCATGCCCCAGGGGTGGGGCCAGCATAGTAGGCCCGCGGATTAAACCCAATCCCTGAGCTTGCTTGCAGGTGCTTTAATCCCCTAAGCCATTTGGCCAGCACCACAAAAATCTCTTTACCGATGTTTCAACTTCCTATTACATGGAAAACCTAGTCACAGTTTGTGAAGGACTTTTCCTTGTATTTACTTATGGAAACTTCACACAGCCGTGTGTAACAATTCAGTTTAAGGGCAGCCTCACAAGGCACTGAATATGGGATCCCCGCCCTTTATTGTCATCGTGACCAATGACAGCCATCACAACATCTACTAACAGCGTTAGGTTTCTCTGGACCCACTTGAAAAATATTTTTGAACTTTTAAGTACAAATGGAGTCTTTGGTTTTTCTCCACATTTTTTTAATAGCATGTTGAAGATAAGCTCTTCAGTTTGAAGGGAGATCTGCAATTAATTTTCACTCTCACCAAGTGCAACGTGGCTACCATTGCACTTTAAAGAGTCATATGGCATCTGTTACTTTCTCTTCAAAGCTGTATTTTCAGTATTTTCCAGTGACTAACAGGAAAGTTAAACAATAGCTGTTATCACACACTTTTTGTAAACCACAAGGAAGAATTCTCTTCAGGTTTATTAAGGTGTGGATGATTTATCTATTTTACTGGCTGGGAGGGACAGAGAAAGCAGTAAATTGCTGAGCAATAATTAAATAAGTTGGTTAGAAAATGTAATGAAATGTCTTACATTCAACAGGTACAGTTATGTAAATGACATCTATTTTAATGGAACTGAACTTTAGTTACAAAATCTGGGCAGTTGAGTTATAAAATTGGGTAATTACCTTCTTACAATGTGAAAATGGAAGATAATAACTTAGGTATTGAGAATCTCTTTCAATTTATCACTATGATAGATACTTTATACCTTTCATTAGAACTGTTCTCCATTCCCACAGTCATAGTAACCATAGCAGACAAGAAAATCAAAATGTTTCGCCACGTGCCAAAAGCCACATAGTCAGTAAGTGACTGAATTATAAGTAGCTAATAGTATTTAAAATGATATTGGTACAAGGTCTTCCTGACCAAAGGACACTCTCATTCTAGCTACATCAATTTTCTCATGAATAGATGTAACTAATTGCAACACCTATGGAACATCTCTATAGCATAGTTAACTACACTGTATGGCAAAAGCCTAACAATAAATAGAAGGCCAACAATTGGTCCTTTCTTCATGATTTTGAGCAAAAGCAATGCTTTCTGTTTTTATCTCTTTTCACCTGATGAAACAGAAATCTTTTCCTTAAAAGTAGGGTTATTCATATCGAAAATTGTTATCTCTGGCAGAGATATTAACTGAGAAACAGGATGAAGAGTTCCTCTTCCTTGACTTCACGAGCTTCTGGGTCTGATAAGTACAAATCAATCTACCTGATTTTAACTAAACTTCAGCCATTGCAGCTTTCGAGAGCCTACGCCTTCCAAAACTGATGAGCTGAAAATAGTGGAACGCTCAGAGAAAGGCAGTTAGGGATGAAACTCATTTTGCCATAAAGCAAAGAAAAAATGAAGACAATATATAAAATATCAAAAAATTAGTACTTTAAGATAATCTACAAGCAAAGCCCATGTACAGATAATAAAATAAGTGTAATTTTCCCAAGATCATGTACCATATGTTATATATGGCTTATGGCAGTAAAGACATTTTGGGACTGCAACTATGAATAATATTTACTCCTGTCCTCTGGTGACACATGATAATTTATAATATTAAAGTCCTATTATTATATAGTATTGATCGGTATTTCTATCTAGAAGACATATTTAATAATCCTGTTGTGTTTATCTTAAAACATTAGTTTTGCACAATTTAAATTATTTTGTGAAGGGCCAAGGCGATAGCTCAGTAGAATAAGCATTTTCCTGGCAAGAGCAAGGTCTAGAGTTCAACCCCCAGTACTGCAAAAATAAATAAATAAATAAATAAATAAATAAATTCATAATTTAGTGAAGAAAAAAATTAGTGTATTGAAAGAAAGAGTTCTCTGGTACTACAAAAAGAAAAAAGAATGAAAGAAAGACTTTCTGTTCAATTGTTTGGTCAATCTTGCATGCCTGTATCTGGTAATCTGAGCAACAAATTTGGTGATAAGAATATGTGCTATAGGAGCCATTGTTAATTTCCTGTTCTTTTTTTGAAATTCAGTAATATTTTTCTTGTTTTATGTTACCTTGTTCTTGTTGCTTTGGGTTTTTTCTTCTTATCATTTTGGATTTTTTTCCTCTTTACAATAAAATTTAAAAAGTATTTTGTGGTGTAAATGACTTAAGTGAAGACAGCACAATGCTAAAATCACTGGGGTTAAAATATGATCTGAAGTTAATTATTAACCTCCTGTGGACACGCCTCTATGTCTCTTTCTGGAGTTTGGATATGATACAATCAAGCAACCAGGAGGGCTCTATTTATGCCTGGTTTTGAGGTACAAAAGATCTAGAAGACAAGCACCAGCTGCTGCTGGGAGGGAACTAGGTAGGGTTCTGGGGATATTGGTCTGTGGGTCTACTTCTCTGAACTTCCTCTTCAACCGATGGAGAGAAAAGAGCTCTTTGCATCAGGGTGCTCTTCATATACTCTAGCCAAAAGTAATGCATGTCTGGGTGTCAGGAGGGAAAATCCCCGCCTGGCTTGTTCCTTGCAACTTGGAAACCTGAAGAAACAAATGTGGCATTACACCATGACAGGCATGTTATCCTGGGGACCCTTAGAAGTTAATGGGTGTGATGGTCTGTGAGGCTGAGAACAAACTAACAAATGATGAGTGCGGTGAGAGGAATACCAGGACCCTGGAGGCCTCCCTATAATTTAAGAGTGGGAGACACAAAATTAATTAACAAGGTTAAGATGGAATTCTATCTTGAAAAGGATTATCAGGTAACCAAGGCATGAGATTATACTCGATCTATCTTCTAATTAAGACAAACACATTTTAAAAGTTTGGCATTCATCACCAAACCTGTGGGAATGTATGGAAGGTTTTGACCCATCACATGCATGGAACTCATTTTGGGGCATGCTCCAGCATTCCCTGAAGGGGACACAAGCACTCTCTAGAGCTTTCATGAGCAGTGTTGGTTGAGAAGATGCTGTTCTGCAGTTGGGCCTATGATCTTCCATTAACAATTCACAAGGCTCCTAAGCAACAGTAAGGGGTAGAGAAAGTAAATGTAAGTGAAATGGGAAAACAGTCAAATGTCTTAGATGGTAAAAGTTTTCAAAATTCTGCTGCATAGTAAGACCGTTGGACAAGCTTAAATGAACATAGATTCTCATGTTTGCATCATCAGATGATCTAAATCATCAGGTCTTCAGGGGCTTGTATGTTCTGAAAAGCTTCCGTAAGATGATTTTACTACCTTCCTAGCCTTAGGAATCAGTGGTATAGAGAATAGACAAGGGAAATTGGGGAAAGGAAATTTGACTAGAGGGCTGGGATTGTCAGGCGATTCTCTGCTGAAAAGCTGACACTACATGGTATGACAGAAAGCCTGAAATGCGAATCATAGAGGAAATTCAAAACCTCAGGGCAAAGAAGATGCATTTGGTCAGTACTAGCGATGCCAAGAACAAATTTCTATGTCACAGGGTTTTAAGCAATGGTGGAACACTTTTCATTAAGTAGCAATACATTCTGGTTGTTCTTGGGTAGCTGACAGTGTGTCATACAGTATCTCAGAGTTGCAAAGCGATGCACATTTAATTCCACCACGCACAAAGATTCTCCAACCTTCACATATGTGCAAGGAACAGAAGGTCCAATTGCTTCTTCAAATCTTTGACCTTAGGAAAGATTCCTATTACACCTGCTCATGTGAAAACTAGTGACAAGACTGTCCCCAGAGGCAAGTTGGGTGACAGACAGGAGGCATGGGGCCTGCAAATTATGGTCCCTGTCTGGTCAGTTGCACCTCAGTAGCACAGCAGGGTAGCATAGATTCACATGCCCAATCACTTCTAAGACAGTGGGTAACACATTGTAAATGAAAACGAATGCTCTTAGTGAGATTTTGCCGCAGGTATTGGCCTGATTTATGTGTGCTCCATGATTTGTATTGATGCGGGTTTCTGCATGACCACTTCTCATTTGCTACTTTCCTTCGGTGCAGGAACTAGAGCTTGTACTATTTGTGGGCCTGTCCACATCCTCTGACTTCATCAGACCCAAGGTCTGATTGAGTACCTGAGGTCGACTGCTAGAAGAAAAGAGCCCAAAACCACCCTGCCATCTCGGGTCATCTCCGCCCTATAGAAGGCCTGAGCGAGTAAAGGAAATAGATGCAGTGTGAGCACATTAGACTTGTTTTATTTTGGTTTTCATTCTACGCGAAAAGACAACGGAACCGAAAGGAATTCACGTAAAAAAGTTAGCTGTCTATATAATCGAGTTTCACGGGCATAAAGTCGCATTTATGGGATTGGTCAAATGTGGAAACTTCGAAAAGGAAACGCCCAAAAGGAGCAGTTTTCAAACCTAGAGAACCCAAGAAAAGAGAGAGAAAACCGAGAGATCATGCCTCCCGTTGAAATAAATTTTGCGAGATAAGTAGGTGTGTGAAGAAGTTACGAGTTATTTTATTTCTTTTGTTACACATTTGATTTGTGTGGAGAACAGTCAGTCCTCTCTTATAATTAAAGCAGCTCTGACATTTTGGTGCGTTCCATTGTTGGACTACGCACAGAGCGTTCCTACTGCCTTTGTTAATGTATTTTGAATAAAGATGGATTTTATATTCGTTCTGACCTTGTGGTACTGCCTTGAGCTGCACAGCACTGTATAAAAAGATGAGGAAAATTTACAACGATCAATCTTTGTTATTAATGAAAAAATTGCTTATTGTCAAAAGGGAATTGAATTTTGCACGATTCTAAATTGAGTGACAGTTTTACCCATTAAAACTATTTTGGTAGGGGCAATGTAGCCTCAGGAAAAATCTGTTATCTTGTGGTGTCAGTGAATATGAGCATATTATTCATGATTTGATAATGTTGAGAGGAAATAAAATTGGTGACATTTGTCAATATTAATCTAATCCCTCTTATTTTTCCACTCTTTAAAAAAGAGCAGTGAGATGATATGATTTTAAATTCAAGAGTGCTTATATTTTTCTTTTAAATGTGTTTTGGCTTTAGAAGGTGTTGCCATTTTTTCTTCTAAAATATTTTCTGTGTAAAGCATGTTTTATTTGAGATTAAATTAATATAACAGTTAATTATTCTTCTATTTGTAGCATAACAATTTGACAACTTTCGGCACAATTTCCAAAACATGATTAACATGTTGTTAAGGCTTTTGAGTAGCTAATATGGATGTCATTAAAGTTTGTACATAAAGTTCAAGTTCTTCTTCACTACAGATCATTACACACTCTCAGTCAGGGTTTACTTCAGCCAAATTTATCAGAAAGTTTTTAAAACTCCTCTGAGAGTAGGAGTTGATTAGACAAGGCGAAGTGACTCACAGAATTTTTCCAGAAACTCAAAAGTAAATCCTAACCCTGGGAAGGAGAGTTTTTTTCACATTAATAATAAAGACCAGGTATGGTGGGGCGCAACTCTGATTTCAGCACTCTGGAGGCTGAGACAGAAAAAGCACAAGAAGCAGGATGCTGGCCTGGCTCCATAGTGAGATCCTGTCATGAAAACCAAAAACAAATAATGAAAACCACACTTTATCCCAGTGTCCTCAGTTTTTACCCATCATTCTTTTGGTGCTCAGGTTCTACCAGAATATGGCATAACTTTGATATGTGATGGACCCTTACATTTCTCTTGGCTATGATTGTTACTCAGAATTTCCTTATTTTTGATGACCTTAAGAGCTTTGAGGAGCCAGATATCTTTTATTTCTTTTGTTCTTATTTTTGATACCAGGGATCAAACTCAGGATTTGGGCATGCCAGGCATGCATTTATGCCACTGAGCTATCTCCCCAGTCTGGAGTTAGTTATCTTGTAAGGTTTCTCTGCTGGAATTTAGCTGATGATTTTTTTATGACCAAAGAAATTATGGAGCTCAGGCAGAAAAGTAACAACAGGAAAGTTGCATTATCATCGTTCCCCAGGAGGGATACATGTTATCAATCTGGCTTATGACTGTTGTCTTCAATCTTACTGTGCTAGTCTCTGCCAGATTTTGATTCCAACATTATTTAGTTTTTGGTTTATTGGTTGGTTGGTTCATTGTCTTGTTGGTTGGTTGACCAGTTGACTGCTTGATCTGCTGGTCAGTTGGTTGGTTGTATTTATGGCACTATGGCTCAAGCTCAGGTCCCCATGCATGCTAAGCAAGAGTTCTGTCTCTGTGCCTCATTCCAAGCCCTGCGAGTTATTTGCTTCCCTCCTCTGTACTTCATTCTTGATGAGAAAGTCATAATGTGCAGTCCACACCCAGAAAACAGTGAAACATGTTCAATGCTCTTAAGGGCAGAATGTTGTCATAAATTGTTTGGAGTTCTACAATGGATATTTGGTCTTCCTCTTATTTATGTATTTATGTACTTAATCACTTACGGTAACATGAATTCATGGATATTTATTTTGTCCTTTGAGCTATAATTTTATTTCTAAAATACACACACACACACACACACACACACACACATATATATATATACATTATTTATTTCTCATATACATATATAGTTCTAAAATTTTTCTTGTTTTTGCAATTAGAAACTCTTTCTAACGGCTCCTGTCTTTTTTCTGACATAGCTCCATCCATGTAAAAATATTTTTAAGCACATTTTTAGTTCATGATAGTACAGAATGCTCCAGGATTTTCTCATCTACTAGTGGTCCCAGTCTCAGAAGCAGCTATGTTTCTCATGCTTTATGTGAGAAGGATCATAGCAGCTGAGAGAGCAGAGCTGGCTGCACACTGCTCCCTATTCTGGGTGTGACACTGTTCGAGATGACAGCACAAGGACATGACTTGCATGCCAGCTTAGTACAGACACATGCCTAACTATTCCACTCAGTGGAATGCAGACCTACAGAAAGCTAAGCATGGGCTGATGCTGATGTCTTACCAAGTGGGGCATTTCAGCTTTCTCTCTCTGCTTGTCTGCAACTTGCTGCTCCAGCAGGGAGAAACCTGGCTCCTGTGTTTTGCCACCCATTCACTTAGTATTTCAGTTCTGGTACACATGTGCTATCTTTTCAGAATTTTTAACCTATGGTCTATTAGGACACAATTTGTGTACTACTGTACAAGAATTATATGAAGGGCCTATGTGTGTGTGTGTGTTTGTGTGTGTGTGTGTGTGTTGCTGGGGAATGAACCTGGGACCTTTGCGTGAGCTATATCCCTAGCTCACCTCCCATGTTGGTGAGGCAAGGTCTCCCCGAGTGGCTAAGTGGTCAATGCTGTGCTTGAGCTTGTGATCCTCCTGCTGCAGCCTCCTGTAGGCCCTCCCTGGAGCTCAGTCTTATGCGTTTCACTCAATTCAAATTTATTTATCTGAAGCTTTTCCTATCACCTTGTTCACTGAAGTCACCTTATATACATACAACACAGTTAGATTATATTTCGAATTATGCATTCTTCTCCTGAATTCTTCTATATTTTAAATGTTAATTAATTGTTTTGGTCTTTTCTAAGCTTTAATTTTTACTAGTGCAGATTTGCAGTACATAGTGATAACATTTATTGTGGAAGTCTATACATGTACATAATGCCTCTTAATATGTTTATGTCCTCTTTCTCTCATCTTCCTTTCCCTCCCTGCAGCTCAAATTTTGGATACATCGGGGTTCATTCCCTATACTTTAAAATTGTATGGGCCTTGGTAGTCGTAAATGGTATCACACACCATTGTGCCACACCCTAGAAAACATCTCTTGTGTTTCAGCTGTCCAGTTCTCATGGAGACTGCATTGGATCTGTAGGTCAAATTAAGTACAGACCTTGTGGCAACGTGCTCTTCCAGTTCATGAGCATGGTATGCGCCTCCACTCATTGGCGTCTTCAGTTTTTTCACAATATTCTGTAGTATTCTGTGTTCAGATCTTGTGAGATTTAAACCTGGACTTTTCTTTTAAAAAGTTCTTTGGTGTTATTGTAAATGATGATTTTTAATTTAAGACTTCATGAATTCTTTGATTAAATATAAGAAGGCAGCTATTTCATATGTATTCATCTTGAATCTTATCATATTGCTATACCAGTTTATTTTTTTCTAGAATATTTTGGTAGTTTTTCTCATTACATATGTTTTCTGTAAATGAAGTGGATGGAGTTACCTTCTTTACAACACAGACAGGTTAAAGGAAGAGAGCTTTCACTTGGTTCCTGATTTTAGTGGGTTCAGTCCATGGTTGGGGGACTCCAAAGTAGAAACACCATGGCCAAAGGGAGTGGACAAGCAAAGGGCTCGGCCCGTGGAGGCCAGGATGCAGAGCAGGGGAGGAGTGCACAGGGGAGGGACACGCGCCAGATGTGGTGCCCATGGGTGGGCTGCCATGGCTGGGAGGCCACGCCAATACGGTGCCCTCACTCATCTATTGGGAAACACTTGCGCTGACCAATCTGACACATAATTGAGCTTAAGTATTTTACTTTATTTTATTTTATATTACTTGTCATGCTACCTAAGTCTCCACTGCAGTGAAAGAGGACAATCTTTTGCTTTTCGCAGTCTTCGTGATAATGGCAGGTAATGATAAACTTTTTATAAATATTCTTTATCAAAGTGAAGATGTTCTATTTCGTTTTCAGTGCTGAGAGTTTTTAACATACATGACCATTATATTTTATCAAATACATTTTCTAATGTTAATTAATACAAGCATAAGAATGTCTTGGCTCACAAGTTCTCATGTTCACAAACAACTCAGCTCCCAAGCAAAAGTGTTTGACAAGATTTGACTTCTGTGTACAAACTTCACATCAGGTGTGGAGCACAACCACAGTGGTCTGAACACAAACTTACACTGTGTGCCAGATGAGGCCATCTTCTACATAGTCATAAAACCAATTAAGTTCATGAACCAAGGGATTACTGTATATGATTTTTCATTTAGCCTGCTGATATGCAGACTACACTGACTGAATGTTTTTAATTTTTAAAGACAATAAAATATAGTAGAAAATCATTAGAAATGATAGAGAATTTTCCTAAACCAAATGATAAGGTGATGACTCAGCGGTGTTAGAACCTGCCTGGAAAGCACAAGGACCCAGGTTCAATCCCTGGGACCCCGTGCTGTGCTGGCCTTGCACTGTGTGCCGGCCACGTCCTGGTGTGGTGGTGCATGCTAATAATCCCAGTGCTGTGGAAGCTGTAAACAGGAGGACCACTACGAGTCTGAGCTGCGTAGCAAGATTCTGTACCAAATACATAAATTTAAAAAGTAGAGTAATTCAACAATGGCTTTTCTATTGCATATTGCTGTCTTCAAATTAGTTGTTCAGATGACCAGATAAAAGCAGGCAAAAGAGATTTTAAAAAATTCAAAAGAAGATGATGATTGAATTTTGAATGTTGAACCAACTTACCAACCCCAAATAGATCCTACTTGGCTCCTTCGATATCGCATCTGATTTTCGTTATCTTATTTGTTCTGTTTCTCTCAGGTTTTAATTCACACTTATTTCTCAATTTTTCTATCATAGAATCTTAACTTTTTTTTACTTTAATTATTTTTTTCCAATATGTGCTCTTGTACTATAAGTTTCCCTTAAGCTTCTCCTTTTACTGAATCTTACAAAGTTTGATACATTTTCATTTATTTAAAATATTTTAATAATTCTTGAGATTACTTTTTATCTTTTGGGTGCTTATAAATGTGCAAACAAATACTTGTAAATTTTCTAGCTATTTTCTGTTATTAAACAGGTTTAATTTCAGTTCAGGTTTAAGTGGACTATGTGTGAGTTTTGCTCTAATAATATACATCGGAAATTTCAAAATCTTGTAGTAACCTTGGTTTTGTCTCATCTTGATTATGTTTCATTGTTTTGGTTTTTAGGATAATTTTCCCTTCAGTTTGCACATTTCTTTTTTCTTTTTTTGTGGCAGAACCGGGGATTGAACTCAGGCCCTTGTGCTTGCCAGGGAAGTGCTTATTCTACTGAGCCATCTCCCTGGCCCCTTGATTATGTTTCTCTAAATATTTCTCTTCTCAGAGAGCTTGTTCCTTGAAATTCATTCAACTATAGTTTGCTATTTTTATACTGGATATCTGTTGGTGTGATGATACATTGTAGGCTAGAGACAAAATTTTATAATAATGTTGTAAATCTAGTCTTCGAATGGTCTTGTGTCAAGGGTTTGGATTTCCCCATGGGCTTTCTAGGATAGCTTTGTTCTGCTGCTGTTTTCTTGGCAATATTATGCAGTCAATTTTCTTCAACTATTGACTTTACTTTTTACCCCTCTGCCATCTTAAGTGAAACAGAAAGGATGGAGACAACTATCATAGACGGACAGTCCCAAGTGGGATAAAACTCAAGCGAAGTCTTTTCCTCTGGAAAGTAGGCCTTTGTTATGGAGAAGGACGTGGGTGTAGAGAGAGGTACAAGAATTACACTTCCCCTCGCCCTGCCTGAGACCAATTCTGTGGAAGTGGCTGCTCACTCCTCCGTGAAAATGACTGCTCCCCCGCTTGCCTCCCGGAGCCCCTTTAGCCTCAGGAGTTTCTCATTCCTGTTGGACAGCACATCTGCTGCTTCCTGCGAGTGCACCTTGGCTGGGACTCCAGGACAAAACTGTCACTCCTCATTTTGAGGTCGCAGTTAGCTCTGTAACTTCAGTTCTCTTTTGAGTCCAAAAAAGGCCATTTTGTTGTTGCTATTTTCTCCATCCCCTTCTCAATGTAAAGATGAGAATAACAATTTTTTTTTGAAAATACCACTGCTAGGAGTTTACAAGATTATTTATTTCCAAATGAGGTAATAAATGCGGTTTCATAATATTTTTAAGGGAAAATACTGGTTTTAGACAAACATGAGGAAATAAATACATTTTACCTATGTAATTTAAGAGCACAGACTTAAAAATGTTTTATTGTTTGTGTATGCCCATTAATGTACAACTTATTTTTATATGGTATGAAGATTATTTATACTATATCTACTACACATGATCAAAACGAAAATATATTTAGAAACAGTTTCATTAGTATGAAGGTGTTTGAGAGAAGTATTGCATCAGTCCCTTTTCTGCTGCTGGGACAAAATCTCTGACACCTCCAGCTTAAAGGAGGACAGGTAATTTGGATTCACTGTTTCAGAGGTTTACTCCCTCAGTAGTTGGCTGTCGTCAAGGCCGAAACGTCATGGGAGAAGGGCATGGTGGAGAAATGCTTCATCGTACACGGCAGCCAGGAAGGAGAGAAAGAAAGAAAGAAAGAAGAAGCCAGAACAAGCACACGGCCTTCTAGGGACAATCCTCCGGGTCCTGTTCCCCTAGCAGGCACCACTTCCCAGCAGCACACTTAGCTATGAGCTTATCAATTTGCTCACTTACTGCTGAGTATGGCACCGCAGCCTCCAGTCCAGCCACCTTCTAAAACTGTCTCTCAACATACAAAACTTTGGGGGTCATTGTAGATCTAAACCGTAACAAAATATTTATTGAACAAGCTCTCTAATAAGCCTTATTTTTGTATATTGCTCAAGATACACTTAGGTGTTTTAAGTTGTATATAATATTGTTACTTGCAACTGATCTTACATATTCCTCTGGAAAATAATTTATAATGCATGCTTTAATATCAAAATTAGGAAGGAAAACACACTTTTGATTAAAAGAAACAAAGATAAATTTCCTATACATTCAAAAAGCTAACTGATCTTTATGGGCAAAATGTATACTGAGTTTGATATATCACCTAGACAAAGAGTCATCTAATCCATTTATTTTTTTTATTCATCTGTCAGGGTACAGAGTGATCTGCCAAAGTATTCATTTGAGTGTTAAGCATTGAAACAACTGGAAATTTAACTGAACAGTTATAAAATCCTCACCTTAGCAGATTGCATTAGATGAATCTGTATGTACTATTCTACCCAATGACAGACATTTCATCCACATATCTTGTTTGAATCTGAGTATATTCAATTGATATGAGTTGTAGAGTTACCACATGTTCATTCGGAATGATTAAGAGTTTCAATTTTACTGTTTTCTTACAGTCACTGGAAAAGATTCTCAAATGAGTGCCATAGAAATCTATGACTTACTGGACCTGCAAGGAGCACCCACGTGTTTTCTTTGTAAGTGCATAATAATAAGACACTGCACAACCAAAAGGATGTTGTTTCTCCGTCAGCTTCGCTTGAGGGTGGCATTGCTGACTTAACATGTGTTTCTGTGTTCTACCAATTCTTAAATCACTTAGTATGTTCATCCTCGAGGTAAAAGCCACCTTATTCATTCAAGCCCATTACACAAATTAGAAGCTTTTATTCTGCTCGTGTTTAGCTGGTAGGCATTAGCATGGACACTAGGAACCAATAGGAGCTGGAAGTAATGGACTGAAATTGCTCAGGCCATTGCTTTAAATTGAAATGCAGGCAGTTCATCTGCATAGAAGTCATTAAGCTCTTTTACCTGAAAGATTATAACACTGGATATCAAATTTCAAACAACAAGAGCAGTCACAGCCCAGTTCAAAGCAGCTCCTCCTGCAAAGCTGCACTTGTACAATAATTTTTAGAAATCCCTTGTGTTTCTAGTTGCTGCAGTTCCTGATTGGAGCCTGTGTCTAAAAAGGCAACATTCTTGAACAGGAAAATACATCTTCATAGAACAGATGTTCCAATCTTTTTATTGTAATGTTACTATAAATTAATTTAGACACATTATTAAAGGGGAAACAGTTATGCATCATTAGCCAGACATTGATAATTGTACATTAGCGAAGAAAACATGAACTAACAAACTTCCTACTATTAAATCCATTTTGCTTAAAGGGTGCTCATGATGCTACAGAGGTGAATATCTCAAAAGATCATTCCTTACCAATAGTGCGTTTGTCTGCTTCAATATGTGAGACTGTGAGGAGTAAATATGGCATTTTACAGCACCAGTTATTTCAAAGCAGATGGGCTATGTCAGTCTCCAGGATGGTTTCTGCACTTGTTCTTATAGAAATCATTCATGTTCCAGGAATGATGGAGTTGTCACATGGGCAAAATACAATAAGACCTGGGGCATTTTTCATTTTCTAATATGACAGTAATAATAATTGTGCTTCACAAGTTTTTTTCCTACTAATCAAATATGCAGAGATGATAGTCAGCTCTTGGTCATTTTTGAGAGTATGTTTTCGAAATTAATGCCCACTGATGGACATCTAGAAATACGTTCCCAAACCTTCAGTTTTACATTTGAGTAAATGGAGGCTCAATTGTCAGCCACACCTCCTTTTGCACTAAGAAACTAGAAGTAGGGTCTTCTGGTAGCACCTACCTAACTGCCTGCTCACGTCCTCCAATTGCTTACCAAATCAGAGTCCCAAATGTAATGATCTGAAACACAATTCTTGGGTTCCCTTCTGAAAGATATTACAGAACAACCTCACCTTCCTTTTTTCTTTTTTTTCATTCATGTATTTTGTTTAGAGTCTCACTCTGCAGCTCAGACTCATAGTAATCCTCCTGTTTTCAGCCTCCCCAGTGCTGGGATTACGGGTTTGCACCACCACGCCTGGACTAGGTCACCGCTCAGTGTGTCCCGGGGGTGAGGCCAGAGCAGCACATGGGACCGCGAATAGAACCCTGGTCCCTGCGCTTGTGAAAGCAGACACTTAGTCTGCTGAGCTATTTCACCAGCCCTCACGTTTCTCAAAAGATGGGAGTCCTATACTTTCAGGTTCTCAGGGCAAAATTTTGGAATATTTTTCTACTCTTTTATTACAGGCCATATCCAACCAAATAGAAAATTCTGTAGCTTCACTTTCACATAGATCCAGTCTGCTAAGTATATTAGGTCTGTCTCTTGATTCTGCTGCTAATCCTTTGATCCACACATCTGATGGCTCTCGATTTGACTTCTTCGGTTGTTCTTGAACTGAAGTTGCCAGGCTGAGTGACTTGTTCCCATGAAATATATTTTCAGTGGAAGATTCAGAGTGATTCTTCAGACACATGCAAATCATATCATTCCTCTATTTAAAAATCTTCAATAGCATTTCATTTCTTTTTCCTTTTTTAAATTTTTTTATTCATTTTAATGAGAAAAAATAGCAATGAAACAGTTTCAAAACAGGTTAGTAGGACAGTTACAATAATTAATACATCACATGTTGTTGCCTTCATAGTAGTTATTCAGAGGACAAGATGCAGACATGACATCTTGCCTAAACAATATTAGTACAATTTTTTCTTCTCATTGAACTAAGAGAAAGTAGCTGTATGTCTATACTAACTATTTTGTATGTACGTATATATTTGTTCACTAAAAAGTGGTCCTTTATTTATATCCCCCTTTTTTGTTTTGTTTTGTTAGAGATGGGTGAACCATTGCTGTTAGAGAAGCTGCACTTGGAGAAGCCTTCAAAGGACCTTTTCATACATGATGCCAGTTCAAATATTGTAGGTGGTTGAATTCAGCAAAATAATCCAATATATTCCAATAGTCCATAATAGTAGTGGGTGGTCAGCAGAACTGGCAATGTCAGAAGTTGTTAGCTTGAGCCTTTTACAGCTCAACATATTAATATGGCGTTACTTTTTATACCTCGTGGTTATACTTTTCTGAGGGATGGTTAAGACCAAGATAAAGCAAGACCTAGATAACAAAAAATGTAACTTCTGTATCTTACAAGGTCAGTCAAATCCCCTCAGGATTTACCCTGAAACCCTGGACAGCAGTTTGTAGATCTTTTGTCAGTGTCAGCCATCTGGATGAGTCACGGCCATTGCTTGCCCAATTTGCTCTCTGTGAAAGCCTGAGAGAATTTTTTCTCTCTAGGTTACTCTCCTAAGGAACACTATACATTGTAAATCACTTTCCTCTGTGACCCCATAATCTCCTTGATCAGAGAATTTGGGACACCACTGAGTTACAGGATGTCACAGCACAGGTTCTCTTATGTACTGAGTCTTCACTGACCTTAGAGGGCTAGGGCCAAAATATTGGCTATGCTTGTAGCCCCTCTTTTTATTGAATTTTTGGTCTGCAAACTTTAGTTGTTAGCTTAATAATAAGCTAATGTGATTAGAGAAGTGAGAAGCTTGATGATATTATTACCCTGTAACAAAGGCAGTTGAGCGTATTCCATTTCTTAGTATAGTGAGAAGTCCAGTTATCAGTTTTCATTGATTAAATTATAATATCGCACATGGGTAAGTGTATAGTATTAAGGAAAAACATGAGCAATCCACAAAAAACTTTTGGGGATCCCCGTGTCTTTCTCAGAGAAACTGACGTCTACTCTGTGTATCGAAAAATGTTATCCCAGAAACTAGGAGAGGGCATGGAGGGTAAGAAGTGAGCCCGTGCGCAAAGCCAACATCTTAGCTTACTACGCTCTGCTTGGAGTACGATCAGCTCACATGTATTTGTTCATCTAATCTTCTCAGCAAAGATTTCAGCTAAGTGGTGTTATCCTTGTCTTAAAGATGATGAGAGTGACAGTCTGCTAGCTATGGCACAGCAGAGATTCAAATTCATACACTCTTCAACCTTTGGGTACCAAAGTACTGTAGTTAGAGGGGCTGGCAAAGTCCAGCTGCCACAGTGTCTCTGAGTTCACGTTATAGAGATTTAGTTTTATTCTGGAAGTTATAGAGAGTGTTTTTCCTACTTCGGATGGAACAGTAAATTAGGAAATTTAACTGAGTAAGCAGAAATTTCATAACACTATATTGAGATTAGTAAAACACCTATTGGCCACGAGCTCTAGCTAACTGGCCTGATTTCTATTATTTTTTCTCCTTTGTCAAATCTTCTATGATTCCACCTTATCTGAACTGTGTTCTGAACATTTTGGAGGATAGTCTCTCTTCCCACCAAACCTTTAACTGCCCACCCCAAACTGCATATCTTTCTTTCTTTCTTTCTTTCTTTCTTTCTT
>NDGM011082040.1:0-11724 GCA_002564305.1 Octomys mimax | reverse complement strand
TAACAGTTAAAATAGTCATATTCCCAATATTATGATACAGATTTAATGCAATTCTAATTAAAATACCAATATCATATCTTACAGAATTAGAGAAAACACTTCTTAAATCCAGTAGGCACTAGTATAAACCCAGATTAGCAAAAGCAATTCCGGTTAACAAAGGGAAGTCAAAGGGCATCACAACACCTGACTTGAAATTATGCTACTAGCAGCACACTTTGTAATATCTAAAACTTAGAAACTATCCAAGTGCTCATTAAACAATGAATGAAAAAAGAATATTTTTTTAATATAATGGAGTACTATTCAGCCATAAAGATTGATGAACTTAAAGCATTTCTAGGAAAATGGATGTACCTTGAGACCATACTCTTAAGTGAAGCAAATTGGACATATATGTGTAAATCTCACATTATTACTCTGATATGAGAAGCCAAAAGTATAGATAAGGACCAAAATGTAAAAAAAGATTGTGAAACAGGAAGAAAATGTTGAAACAGAAAGGGGATCTATGGAGGGTAAGACAGAAGGTAAGAATAAAAAAAGAGAAAAGATAGACAAAATGGAAACATTTTGCTTCTTTAAATGAGTGCAAGAGGGATTGAAGGAAGAGAAGGAGAACCGAAAAAAGAAGAATTAAGTTACATTATGTAAAGTTAGAAATCCCCTATGATGAATATGATCATTATGTATATCTAACATTAATAAATAATGTTAATAACTAATTAAAAGTTTTCACTACACACAACATAAAATGGTGGCAGTGTGCAGGGATAGACATGTCAGTTAGTTAGATTGGGGATATCATTTCAATATGTGCACATATACCATGCCATCTAATTATCTACTCTAAATAAATAAATATATATATATGTACATTGAATATATATAACTGTATATCTATGAATATTCATATATATATATATATTCAGATGTAATATCTATATTCTCACCTAAGATGAACAGCTTATAGCCCCATTATCAGATTGAAATAATTTTTAAAATTCTAATTGTAAATCATAAATATTGTGTATATGAAATTTACTTTATACAACCATATTTATGTCAGCAAATGTAATTATTTAAAATATTTCAAAATAAAATAATAGCAAGCAGTTAAATAGCACATGAAATTAATGCTAAAAAAAGTAAAAATATTTTCAGATTCTTAAGATTCTCTCACATAGAGAATTGGCTAAATTGACTCCTAGAAGTCAAATATAGGTCAAGAAAATAAAATATTATTTTACTTCTTTCAGAGAAGGAGCCTGTTTTTATAAGTTATGTCACTGACTGGGTAAATCAGGGATCTTCTTAGAAAGACTGAATGTAAATTGTCCTGGACAATCAAAATATTTCTGAAAGGAATTGACAGAACTGTTGCTTAAGAGTACACTAGGTAAATCATATATTATGGTTTTATACTTTTTCCTGCAGAAAAATCTATAATTGTTCTTTTTTCATTATCTCTCATACCAGCTATTTTAGTGTACTGCTTTTTTACTACTAAGCACTGCCACAAGTAATTGCTCCTTTCTGTGTTTCTTCTAGTAAAATCTTCTATGAAACATACCTCTTACAATAATTTTAATACCACTTCTGTCAACATGTGGTCATTTCCTGGTCCTCCTTAGAGTCTAGGAACAACTACATTTAGTTCTACTAGAAGAGAAGCAACTTTCTCTGAAGCTTCTTAGTATAATAAATATGAACATTAGTGCTGGCCTGATAGCTCAGCAGACTAAGGGCCTGTTTAGGCAGAACACAGCAGCCTGGGTTAGATCCCTCGAGTTCTGTTCTGGCCCCACCCACAGGATGTGCTGAGATGGCAATTAAGGCTGGGTATGGTTGTGCACACCAGCAATCCCAGAACTTGGGGGGATGTAAACAGGAGGATCACTACAAGTCTGATCTATGTAATGAAACTTTGTACACCCTATAGACCCTGCCCTAAGTACAGGGAAAAAAAAATCGTCAGTGAGGATTCAGGACATAGGACAACCTCTACTGTAACATCCTGTAACTCAGTTGTGTCCCAAATTTACTGATCAAGGAGAATATGAGGCAACAGAGGAAAGCGATCAATGATATAGTGTGCCTAAGGAAAGTCAAATGCAAAGAAAACATTCTCTCAAGCTTTCACAGAGAGCAAATTGGTCAAGCAGTGGCCAGTACTCATCCACGTACTGACACTGACAAAAGATCTACAAAATGTGGTACAGGGCTTCAGGGTAAATCCTGAGGGGATTTGACAGACCTTGGCAGATACAAAAAGTTATATTTCTTGCAATATAGGTCTTGCTTTATCTTGATCTTAACCATCAAGAAAAAAAGTATAAAAACACAGTATAAAAAGTAAAGCCATATTAATATGCTTAGGTATAAAAGGCTCAACTCAATGACTTTTTATTTTGCCACTCCTATGGATAAGCCACTACTATTATGAACTACTGGACTATATTGAATTATTCTGCTGAATTCACACACCTACGATATTTAAATGTCAATGGAAAACACATCTCTGACAAAATTAAACAAAAAAAGGGATACAAATTAAGGACCATTTTGTATCTGTATATACAAAATAGGATAGAGATACAATTTTCTCTTAATTCAATGAGAAGATTTGTACTAATAGTGTTTGGACAGGATATCACATCTGTATCTTATACTATGAATAACCTCTACGAAGATAACAATATTCAATGTATTAATTATTGAAATGTCCTACTAATTTGTTTTGAAACAGTCTCATTGCTCTTTGTTTCTCAATACAATTAATAAAAAAAATTCAAAAATAAATAAAATGAATATCAGCATGCTGGTGTTAATGAGGTAAAGCTCAACTGCCTATGGTATGGAGTAATAATATCATTAAGCTTCTCTTCTGGAGGTTTGAGAACTTAATTCTGCAGACCAAAAATTAAAGAAAAAGAAGGAATGCAAGGACAGCCAACATTTTGGCCCTAGCCTTTCAAGGTCAGTGAGGACTTGGAACAAAGGAGAACCTGTAATGTAACATCCTGTAACTCAGTAGTGTCCCAAATTTTCTGATCAAGGAAATTATGCTGCCACAGCAGAAAGTGATTGATGATGTAGAGTGTGCCTAATGTGAGTCACATGCAGAGAAATCATTCTCTCAGTCTTCCACAGAGAACAAATTTGTCAAGCAATGGCTGTGGCTCATCCACATGGCTAACCATGCCAAAGAATCTACAAACTGCAGTACAGGATTTCAGGGTAAACCCTGAGGGGATTTGACTGACCTTGACAGAAATAAAAGCTTTAGATAAATTTTAATTAATAAAATCCTATGTAAAAACTAAAGTATCTGAATAAGACATAGTGAATGTTATGGGCAATTTTATAAAGTTGTACTTCCAGAAGAAACTTTCATCCTTAGAAAAATATGTTTACTCTTTATTATAGTAGCAGGAAAGAAAGGGCTGCAGCACCAAGGTGACACAGGACTAAGCAAAATCAAGAAATAATTTCTTTTGAGAGATCAAGAAAGTTTTATGCCATAGAGCCCGCCTTCTGCTTTGGTCTGCTCTCGCATCTAGTGATAATCTCTGCTCCCTTTTGAGGAATCACCTTTGATCCACCTTCCATCCATGTGGCCTTAGACAGACTCTCTCTGTCTTCCTTTTATTCCAGTGTTTGACTTTAGCAATAAATCCATGACCAAGTACAAGCCAAGGAGAGTCTATGTTCTTTGGCATAACCATTGTTTTGAAATAAACAAATGAACCAAATCAAATTATAAAGCACATTTTAGACCCTTGGGGGGGAAAAACAGTTTGACACTACTGGAAGCATTATTCTGCAATTTCTAAGGTCCATCAAATTTATGGAGGTCTTCTAAGTAAAAGAATAATTTAGAGTAAAAAATAGACACCTCAATAAAGAAAATTTGTTGACTAGTATTGTTTATCTGCAGTCAGAAATTACTATAGAAATATCACTGTGACTTCTCAAATGAAAAAAATTTGTTCCTTTCCATTTTTTGATCTCACACATTGATATTTAATGTCTTACTAAAACATGGGGCTTTTCCTTAGTGATCAAGATTTCAGATTATAACCTAGACCAGATTAGTACTATATCAGAAATACAGGAGGTGGGATTGAGCTTTCAAACTTCAGAGAAAATTCAAATGTAATTTAGTTCAGAAAAAAGTTAAAACATAGAAAATATCCAAGGAAATGGGCATATCTTAGATACAGCATAGAGAAAGGGGATATCATGGTGAGAACTGTTCTGCACAGAGGAGTTGAGGGCATGATCGTACACATTCTTCAATGTCAGAACCAGAAGTTAGGATTTCATTCTGCAAGCACCAATGTCTCCTGGGTGATTTCCGATAGAGCAACAGAATGGCATGATATACTCTGAAACTCTGGAAGATTATTCTGAGCATGTTGTACAGGAGAGATTTAGTGGAGGAAATTCTAGAGAAAGAGATTCAATGGGACAGTGGTGACACAGAGGAATAAAGAACTCTTAACAAGGAAGAACCTGTGGGAGGTAAAGCAGAGGTGCATGAGAAAACAACTTCAGCATAATTTTTTAAAAGAAAATGTATGATCCATCATTCCTTTTTTATTTAGTGTAATTATAAAGCACGTGTAGGTCATGGGTAGATTATCTCATAAGAAACTACTATGTAAACACATGAAGTAGATGGCTTACTTATAACAAACCTAATGTGAATCTATCGGAGACATCTCATATTAAATGGAGAATCACACAATTAAAGTCAATTAAATTGTAGTAATGATATTGCTTGCATGTACATTAAATATTCTGAATGATAATACAATTGTAAAATGTCCCAGAGTCTATGGTGTACAGTATAAAATATTATTTAAAATGACATCTTTCTGTCTGAATTTTCTATTGAAATTTTGATTTAGGAATAATAGAATTTTTTATATTGTGAATGACACATTACTCAGTTATAACTCTTTGAAATTACAACTGTGTTAATATGATGGTTAGCATATTTAGAAAGTTATAACAATAACAATATTCCAAGACACAATTAGTTTAAATTAGCAAGATAGTAATAGGAAAAAAGCGTGAGGGTACATGAAGACCATAATAAAAATTGAATCGCTGTTTCTTGCTGCCATTTTAAAAATGTATCATTACAATGACTTTCTGGTAGATGGAGGAGATATTTAATCAGCTGGGTACAATAATTTTATGGGATGCTGTTAAATGAATTGCTAAGTTTCCCTTTTCAAAGGGGGAAAGCCTTTGCCATTGTGAACTGTAAAGACAAACATAAATGATTATGGGAAGTGTTCATCGGAACAGGAATGAGTGAATAAATAATGAAATTCTCAATATATTTACAACATAAATAGTATCTACCTAGTGCATATTGTGTGCCTTTGAACAAATGTTAACATAAACAGATGAACAGATACATTGATAGATATTTTGTAAGACTGTAGAAATGATAAATGGGGAATAAAAATATTTCTCAAATAAATAAAGATATAATAGCTGTATTAGAAACCTGTAGGGAAAATATATAAAAGAATATGTATTTTTTTCAGAGGAGAGAGAGAGAGAAGGAGACAGATTTATTTCATCTCTTTTTCAATTGTTTGTACTTTTTCTCTTCTTAATTTCCTGCATAGTTTTTCTTTTTTTCTTCAATCTTACATGCATATATCTGGTAATATAAATAACTGACACCGTGCATTACAACAAATACTGTGAAATTCATATTAATTTGTTAAGTGAAATTGTGTATCACTTTTTTTTTCTTTTTTAATTCTTCCTCTTCCTCTTCCTCTTCCCTCTTCCTCTTCCTCCTCCTCCTCCTCTTCCTCTTCCTCTTCCTCCTCCTCCTCCTCTTCCTCTTCATCTTCCTCCTCCTCCTGCTCCTCCTCCTCCTCCTCTTTCTTCTTCTTCTTCTGCTGGAATGGGGGGATTTAATTTAGACACTTGCTCTTACCAGGGAAGAGCTTATTCTACTGAGCTAACTCCCTGGCCCCCTGTGTTTTAATTCTAATTTGTACTTTCCTTAAAAATTTAAAAAAGTAGGAAATAAACTAAAACAGAATAAAGAGAGAAAGACAGACAGACACAGAGAGATGCAGAGTCTTCTCATAGGACTGCAGAACCAAATTAATTCTAAACCCCAGTGGATCAGTAAGTTAGAGACCTGCATCAGGCAATAATATGGTTTCACTCTGAAGACCAACAACCTTGTGACTCAGGATGCTTCAGTTCTTGTCTATGTAGGAAATAACCGATTAATTAGAGCATAGTTAGGAAAGAGAGGTTTCTTGCCTCTTTGGAGCAAGGTCTCCTTTATTTGTTTGATTTTTACCTTCACTCAATTAAATGAAACTCACAGAAGGAGGGACAACTGTATTACTCAGGCTATTAATATAAAAGTTAATCTCATATGAAACATCTCTTATATATGAATCCAAAATAGCACCTGACCAAATATCTGGGCATTCTGTCCTCTAACAAATTTGATACATAAAAATAATCACATCCATAAAACAAAACAAACCAAAGCTAATGAAATACATAGAAAACATAGCAAAGTATAAATTCCAATCAGAAAAATGTTTTAACATTTAATTGGATAAATATTGCAATTAAGAGAAAAGAGATTGACAAAAAGTTAAGCAATGTAGCATTAAGAAGAAATATGCATAAAAATCAAACAATAATAAATTAAAAGTAAAAATGTTTCACAAGACATTGTAGAGGGGCTGGCGAGATGGCTCAAGAATAAGGGCTTCCCTGGCAAGCGCAAGGTCCTGAGTTCAATCCCCGATTCTGCCAAAAAAAATTTTTTTAAATATACATTGTTGAAATCTTGACAGTTATACTGACTCAATAAAATAGCTTTCAGAGTATACAGTATTACCAGAGGAAGTGAATGTCAGCTCATAGTAATCATCAAAATAACATTAAGCTCACATTACAGATCTAGTGCCACATGAAGCTAATATCAGAATTTCAAAACGATATGTGGAATATCAGTTACTTGAACTAAAACAACAAACACTACACAATTACAAAGGAATGTAGCATTTCAAAGAACAAGTACAAAAGGAATAAAATTAGAAAACCTGTAATAGAATAACAATTCAAACTAATATTTAAAATTTCTATAAGAATCAATTGTAGAATATATTTTATCATAAAACAGGAGTGGCCCACAAGATTAAGCATGCCTGTTGAGAAGGTGACATTTGAGTGAAATGAGCATGAGGAGCAGCCGTGGAGCCACCTGCGAGAAGGGGAGTCTAAGAAGACAGTAGGTAAACAAGCCTCTGAAGCTAAAAATACACCATGTATTTTCAAGTAACAGCAAGTAGGTTGGCTCTGACAGAGAAAAGTTAACGAGACCAAAGAGAGTAGAGCACACACTTAAAGATTCAATATCAATTTTAGTTTTTGAAATGTTTCCATGTTGGTTACTGAAATGACTGCCCTTGTTTATACATGAGTAATAGTGCGTCAGGATTCCTTCTGCCCACATCTCTGAACACATGTTATCTTTCATCTTTTTGATGCTAGCCAATCTAGAAGATGGGAGGTGACATCTCATTGTAATTTTAATTGGCATTTCTATAAAATTAGAAATGAATTCTTTTTCATACATCATTTGGCTATGATGTATTTCAAAAGAGTTAATGCAAACAACTTCGTATTTTCTGTCTACAAAGTGATGTTTGAAGTAATAACTATCTTTCTTCATCTGACTTTATCATTCTGTAATATATACTTGAATCAAACATTATAGTGTACCTCATAAATATATGCAACCAGTATTTCTCAGCTACAAATAAAATGAAATTTAAAAGAAACAAAAGTTGAGAATATCAAAAACTTGAAAGGTATTTGAGTGTTTACAACTGTGTGCAACAGAGGACCAGAGTAACAGGATCTAGTTTAATTTCTGCAGAATTCTTCAGACTCCTGTGCTGTGTATGGATTAAAAGGCTAGTATGGGAAGCAAGGCTATTTGCTACTCTTTTGCAATATTTCAACTGAGTGGCTTTAATATAGTTTTACTAGTGACATTAGAAATGGAAGTAGAATAACCAATATGAACTCAAATGAAAAAATACAAATGGCAAATAAATATATGAGAAAACGTTCCAAATCATTAGTCATTCCAGAGATGCTACTTAAGACAGCACTGAGATTTCATCTCACTCCCAGAAGTGATGGCTATTAAAAAGAAATCAACCAGTAACAAACACTGGATGGGTTATGGAGACAGAGGACCCCTCCCCATGTTAATGGAAGTTTAGACTTATGCAACTACAGTGGAAATCAGTGTAGAGATTCCTCAAAGTTCTAGGATTAGAGGTCCAGTTACCCAGTTATTCCTCTTTTGGGTATTTTTCCAGAAGAATTAATGGTATCATACCACAGCAATGTATGAGCGCCTATGATTATAGCAGTAAATTTAGAATAGCTAACCCTTGGAAACAATCCAAACGCCCATCAACTGAGAAATGGATTGAAAAAGATGTGGTCTTTTATACAATGATTAGCAATCAGCCATAAAAGAGGTTAAACTTCAGACCTTTATAGGTAAACGGTGCAACTTGAGGCAATACTCATAAGTGAAACACATGTGTGAACATAGTGTTGTCTCCCTTGTGTGAGAAGCTGAATGAATAAGCAAAGATAAAAAATATACAATAGATACTGTGTAATGGGAAGAAACTGATCAAAATGTATAGGGAATTGGGATGGGATAAACAAAGGACATGTACATATATATATATATATATATATATATTAATATGATATATATAAACAAATGATATATGTGTGTATATATATACATATATATATAACTTAAGATAGTTATACTACTAATTTCTCTTAATTTATTTAAAAGAAAATTTTGTGCTGATATCAATTGGTCAATTTTTCCTACTTATATCTTATATTCAGAGTAATTAGTTGAAGATAGCAGCACATAATATATTAACCACTGTACTCTCCTAACTTGTTTTGAAATTTTGTTACATTGTTTTATTGTTTCTGATTTCTCTTCTTTTTTCTTTAAAAAATAAAAAAGGAATGGATGTGGAAAGAATTGGTCAGATTACGGGTAGTTCAAAATAGTGCCAAAATCATTATCTAACAGAAAGTGAGAAAAAGAAATCAAGAATAAAAATGATACCAAATTATTTGAACAGCGAAACCAGACATTGTTCTGTGTAAGAGTATATGACAAGCATTACATTTTTTTTTTATTTTGAGTAATGAGGTATTTGTCCAAGAAGTTATGTGATTAGAAGAAATAACATAGACAAGTTGGTGAGTGAAGAAAAAGGCATTCAAATTCGAGGGCATTGTGATAATGTGATCATTCGAAATAAGCAGGTTTAGGGAAATCTGGCCTAGTCAACTGGGTTAACTTCCTCTTTTGGAAAAATCTCTATATATTTATTTCCTACAATGAGGAAAATTCTATGAAGCACAAGGCTGTGATGGAAGATCAAGAGTTCCTGTTTTGTTTTGGTTTGGTTTTGGCTTTTTCTTTAGGGAAGGGTCTACAGTGTATTCAGGGTCTCACTACTAGATTGGACCCATAGTCATCCACCTGTTTACAGCCTCCTAAGAGCTGGGATTACAGGCATATGCCACCATGCCCAGTATCAATTGCCATCTCAGCATGCCCCAGGGTGGTTCGGGCATGGCAAGCCCATGGACTGCACCCCCACCCCCTGTTCCTGCTTACAGGTGCTCTAATCCACTGAGCTATTTGGCTGGCCCTCAAAGGTTCCTCTTTTGAGCTTGTGAATCTTAAGTTTCCTATTACTAAAGCAATTCAATAGAAATTTCCCATTGGCTAAGAAAGGAGATATGTGGTCATATACTCTATTTGGTACTGAAAGCTATTAGCCTACATATATACCCATGAAGATGAGGTATCTCAGTATGTCTTGAAGGTAGGGAGAAGAAGAGAAATCAATAATGGAGCATGAGAAAAGCAATTGAAAGAATTAAGAAAAGAGAAAAGAAATGCTTTGACCCAGAATTTCCATCATTGGCAGCTACCCACTAGATGACCACCTCAGAAGGTTTTACCAACTACGACATGGATGGAATAGAATATAATGAGGACTGCAGGTAGCACTGCGATGAGCAGACGTGAGACCAGTTTCTATAAATGGTGAATGAAAGTAATGGAGTGAATGAAAGGAAGGGAAAAAAAGAAAGAAAGTTGAAAGCAAGATACATTAACATGGTCAAAGAGACCAATATCTAGTGTTTCTTTCCTTATTTATTTTGTATGGCTGTTGTTTCTGCATTTTTGAATTCTGCTGAGAATATTCTATGAGAGTGAGGAGAAGTCCTGGAGCAATGTTTGATTAGGTGGGAGTGGAGATATATAAGTATTGTGGTCTCATCATGTGGAAATGTGAATGGTCATTTACTAAAAAAAAAAAAAAAAAATTAGAGGGAACAGTTCTGAAAATTTTGTCTCTGTAAGTGACAGACTAGAAGGATTTATAAACTATAATAGAAATTCCAGGCCAACCAACACATCCATCTCAACCTAACTATCATAGTTGCAATGTGAAAACATTCAGCATGATTTTGTTTGCTGTTAAGCTTGACACTTGCTAGGAGGTCACATTGTCTTTGAAGTTTTTCCTGCTAAGCTGCACCATGCCCGGGGATGCCCGTGGGAGTGTGATCCTAATGGTGACTCATGGGAAATGAGGATAGGATGTGTGCTACAATAAAAGTATTTGATTAGAAACATGAGATACATTTCATAAAGGCCACACCACAGGAATAAATCATGGACCCATGAGCCTTTGGATTTGAGTGAATGGAGATGATGTCATTGCTGGGAAAGGGATTTAGGGAAGCACTAGTCAGAATGAAAAATAATGTGAAAGTGGGAATGTTTGTATAGCCGCACTACCACTAGTCTCCAATCTGTGTCTATTGTGATGCAAGACCTAATTCTCTTTATCAACCTAAACTTAAAAACTTACACATAGCTGTTTCTAATGTTTTGGGCAGTGAAAGTCTCTGAGACAATGCTAAAGTTGGTGTTAGATGAAAGGAAAATAAGCTCCAGCTGGGAGAACTTGCCATATAACAAGGCATGCTCAGCCTCTGCACTTGTAGTCACAGGGTAAGGAAACTTGGAGACCTCAGATTCAAAACCAAGAAATTTCAGGAAAAAGAGAGGGTGATTTAGAATTCTAGCATCTAGAACTAAAAATGAAGTCCTGGATTTTAAGATGTGTGAAGACCACAGCTATGCCTGGGGTTGGCTGTGGTGGGGGGTGCTGCCCAGCAGAAGGGTGCTGAAAGAGTGTTGATGGAGGCTACAGGTCAGGGAGAGAGCTGATTGCCTGTGGGTATTTGCTGATTTTTTTTCTTTTTCTTTTTCTTGCTTTCTTTCTTTCTTTTTTTTTTTTTTTTTTTTTTTTTTTTGTTTTCGTGTACCGGGATTGAACTCATGACCCTGTGCTTCTTGCCAGGTAACCGTTTATTCTACTGAGTTATCTCCCTGGCCTTCCTGTGGGATACTTGGATGAAAGATGACTTGGGTCACAAATGATGTAGCAGAATGATGGCGGTGTTTTTCCTTTATTTCTTTTTTTTAGGATTTTTATCTTTTTCTTTGTTTTGTCTCTCTCTCTCTCCTCTCTCCTCTCTCTCTCCTCTCTCTTCTCTCTCTCTCTCTCTCTC
>NDGM011082025.1:0-23763 GCA_002564305.1 Octomys mimax | reverse complement strand
TAGAAGTCCCCGCCCTATGACTGTATGAGGCTTTGGGGGGACAACTAGACACAAACCATAACACTTGGCCAATGTGCACTCTGTGAAAGCCTGAGAGAATGTTTTCTCTCCATCACATGGATTTTTTTAAGGTGTTGCAAACTCCTCATAACTTTTCTGGACATTTTTGTTTTTCATAATATTGAGCAGTAGTGGGCTGGCCAGATAGCTCAGCTGACTAAAGTACCTGCTTAGGCAGATGCAGGGATCAGGGTTCTATCCCCAGCATGCCATGCCAGCCCTGCCCCTAGGGCACACTGAGACAGCAATTAAGACTGGGCTTGGTGGCATGCACCTATAATCCCAGCACTTGGGAGGCTGAAAACAGGAGGATCACTACAAGTCTGATCTGTGTAGTGAGCCCCTATAGACCCTGTACTAAATAAATAAATAAACAAATAAATAATTGGGCAGTAGTATTATTGGCTCTAATGTTTCTGTAATGAGTGGATTCAGTTTAAGCAAAGTACTTATTATGATACCTGGCACAGAGTATGTTAATTCTTAGTATTATTATAAGTTTTATGACCTCAGTACTATCACGATAACACTTTTTTTTCCTTTTTGAGACAGGGTCTCGCTGTAGTTCAGGTTGGTCTGAAGCTCATTTTGTAGCCCAGGCTGGTCTCAAACTCCCAACGATCCTCCCACCTTTGCCTCCTGAGTGCTGGGATTATACGTAAGTGCCACCATGCCCAGCAACACCTCTTCATCCTCAGTTCATGCTCAGGCTCCCAACCAAGGGGAAACCAGCCTTTGTGGTTGCACAAAGAACTGAACTTTTTGACTCTTGGCTTGGATACTGTTTGTAAGACATGAGAATTAGTCATGGCCTTTTTGACAATCTTAGAATAGTTACACTTGTTACCCCTGCATGAAGAAGGTTGAATTCAACCAAAAACCTTCATACTTTCTAGCCCCAACCTGGGGAAAAGCTCAATGTTAACAGCCTTCCAAAGGCCTCTTTTCCACAGCTCACTGACTTCATTCAGAACCCAGTAACTCTGAGGAGTGAGTGAGCTGAGTTCTTCTGAAAGGTAGGATAAGCTGTGTCAGCTTCAGCCTGGCTCTTCCTGGGGCACCCACCCTTGGATGTTTCCAGCATGTGACTTAACCCCAAGCAGCATCCTTTGCTAAGGACATCAAGAATCATTTTTAAAAAACTGCTCCTTGAAGGGGAAGATTGGAATGCCAGAGTTTTGGTTGGAATCTTTAATTCATCAAAAGAGCATCCATAGGGATAGATGACCAGAAGTGTCCTGGATGTACAGGGTTTGGGATGTGCTCATTCTCCTCTATCCTATCTGTTGACCTCTCCAGTTGTTGAACATCTTACATTTTGATATTTGCTATGTTCCTTCTTTCCTTTTGGGCCTCCACCTACAAAAGTTGGTCCCTTTCCTCCCAACTCCATACTAGCTTTTTGGGGGGCTTCTGGTTATACACCATGTCTTCCAGAAATCTCTCCTAACCTCAGACTCTCTTTTCCTTTAGTCTCTATCATGAGACTTAAAATTGGGTTATCAAGACCTGCTTTCTTGCAAATTAATGAATGAAAACAATTATGAGTGAGTGAAAAAGAATTGAGAATAGTTATTTAGGTTGATTTCTTTTTTAATGATCTCACCCAAGCATCAGAGGATGAAAGGTGACAGAGAACAAATTTTTAAGTATTGTCTTTGAGTAGCATTTTTGTGGTACCAGAGATCAAACTCAGGACCTTGTGCTTGCCAGGCAGGCACTTATGCCACTGAGCTATATCCCTGGCCCACAGATTTTAAACAATAAAATCATCTCCATTTTTGAAACAGACATGTGTGGCAGGAGGGATAAAGGCCTATCATGCCACTTTCCCCCAGTGTTGTGGTTTGGGGTTTTGCAAGGGAAACAATGCAATACAGGACACATTTTACAAGATTTTATAATGAATCGCTCCAAGAATCATATAAAGAGTACAGAAAATCTGTCTATACACTAAAGACCGAAGAATCAGATAGGGGCCTGGATCCTAACGTCCTGCGTGAGTCCAGCTGAAAACCTAGATCTTGTAACAATGCCTCCCATAACAAGTCCACCTGGAGGCCCAGCGCCCACAACAAAGTCTCATGCAGGCCCACTTTACAGATGTGCACAGGATTGTAGTGGCCATTGTGCTAAGTCATTCCTGATCATTATTAGCTCTCAACCCTCCCCACATCCCTAAAAAGGGAGATGTTTATTGGCACATTATCACATTAGTATTGGCCTAGGTATCCTTTTCTCAGTGGGGTTTCCAACCCATCTATTGCCAAGCAGAAAACAACTAGGTGGACTTTGGCTACCTCTGTGATAAGGCAAACTTCATTTATTTTTCAAGAGAAGAAAGCATAGGCTATTTAGGGACAGTGGTTCTAGTGAGGTTTGGCTGCCTCATAAGATAAAACAAATAGACAAGTCTTCTTTCTGGAAGTAGAAGGCAAAGTGTATTCTCTCAATCTGACTCTCCACTGAAGGACAGAGTCTTCTTTCATAAAAAATGCCTATGAAAATTTTCTTGGACAAACCTAGGAGGGAAATGTGGCACAAGTCCCAAGCAGGATAAAGATGTCTGAAATCCTTTCAGAAATCATAATTCGGATACTTCTTCTATCTGCCCCATTGCTTCTTCTTGCCTGAAAGAAATGCTACCCTTACAGGTCCCAAACATACAGGACAGACTGCAGGCTAATATGCAGAGTAAGAAGTGTGTTGTTTTTCCAAGTGGACTACTCAGAGCCTCATAGATCCCTTTCCAATTAAACTTCTAAAGTAAGAAGTCTCATGAGAGATGCTTCTATGAGTGGCTGTCTTTTGTCACATCTTCCTTTAAAGGCTGCCCAGTGTACGGTGAAAACAGGCTGCTTCTGCAAGTATCATCAGTAAGAAAAGGGCAGTATTTTTCTTTTAAAAAGTCACGGTATTTTTCTTAAAATTTTTCTTACAAATTAAGATAATGTGAGGACACTGTGGAGTTTATTAAGGTTATTCATAAATATTTTGTGCTGTCCTTGGAACCATGGTAGGACTATACTTTCTCAATTATATTAAAGTTAGGTATGGCTTGGGAATAAGGATATGGTTCAGAGGAGAGTGCTTGTCTAGCATGCACAAGGCCCTGGATTTAGCCCTTGTTGGAAAGAAACATGGGGAAGGCCTTGTGACTTTCTGTGAGCCCAAGTGATACCTTTCAGTTCTGGAAGGAAATCTCAGGAGCCAGTGTGATTGGCTGTGTTCTTTTTCTCTGTCACAGTGCCAGCAAAATTTGAGTCTGTGGCTGATTCTTTAGCCTGGATTTTATGGTTAATTTTATGCACACATTTTGCTAGGCCATAGTGTCTAACTGCTTGGTTAAACCCTAATCTGATGTTGCTGTGGAGATACAGTTTTAGATGAAACATTTAAATCAGTATATTTTTTGAGTGGAGCACACTACTGTCTATTATGAAAGTGGGACTTATCCAATCATTTGAAGGACTTAAAAGCAAAACTGAGGACCTTCTCCAATGGAATTCTTCCAAAGACTGTCGGATAAAAAGCCTGCATTTCCAATCTGCTACACTGAAAAATCTGGATCCAGGGAGCTAGACTCAGTGCTTGGCTGACTTTCCAGCCTGCTGGTCTACCCTCCCGATGCTGTCTTGTCAGCCCCACAGTTACATTGGCTGATTCTATAAAGTACATTTTTATCTGCAGGCCACATAAGTGCTAACCTGCTTTTCCTTACTGTAATAAAACACACAAAGCTGTGTACTTTATAATGGACAGAGATTCGTTTAGTTCATAGTTTTGGAGACAGAAAGTTTTGAGGGGCACCATCAATTTGGCCTTTTGTGAAGGACTCAGCACAAATGACAGAATTGCTGGGTCCTATGCTACAGAGAGAGATCACATGACCAGAGGGAGGAAAAGGGCTTCCTACTAGGCTCTATCTCTTAAAGTTCCAGCACCTGTTAATATTGATTGCCACATTAAGGATTAAGATCCTAATACCTGAACCTTTGGCAGACATTGCTGAAACATAACCAAACCACAGAACTATGGGTCTGTTCTGTTTCACTGAGTAATTCACCAGGCGAGAGTGGATTAGAATAGAGACCCAGTCACTTCATCATAGAAATGTGTTGTGAGCAAGCTGTAAGCATTTGCTGTTGAAAAGCCACTGATACTTTGGGGTTATTCATGACTGTGCATAACCTAGAGTATTCTTACTTATGGGGAAATGTCCCTATAATATCCTTATAAATTACATATATCTGTTCAATTCATTTATGTTTTTCCACTTAAGCTTTTACAGGACTCCAACTGAATCTGTTGGGCAATATGATTGAACTTGGTTTGCATGACCTAAAAATCATTTCAACAATGACCTCCTCTCAGCATTGGTTTGAAGTATCAAAACAAAATCTATATAATATTACCTGGGAGGAAGAAAGGTTGGGATAAAATTAGTATTAGCTAAAGGCTTACTGTTGAACCAAACCAGGTGCTCAGAACATATAATTTATGTATTTATTATGTATTTGGTACAAGGTCTCACTATGCAGCTTGGACTCGTAATGATCCTCTTGTCTCAGCCTCCCCAGCCCTGGGATTACGGGCGTACATCACCATGTCTAGTCTCAGTGGCCAGCTCAGTGAACCCAGGGGCAGGGCTAGCATGGCCTGTGGGGCCAGGGATTGAACCCAGGTCCCTGTACTTGCCTAAGCAGGCACTTAGTTCTCTGTGCTATCTTGCCGGTCCTAATTTCATTTATTTTTAAGACAGTTTATTATCAGCTTTATAAAGCCCGGTGCGGAAACCGCTGCGCTAGGTCACCACCTTATTATAATCTTTATAAATGAGAACATGAAGCCCATGAACACAGAGTTAGTGAATGTGAGCAATGGAGTTTAGAGTTCCAATTACATATTTTTAAATCTATGGTAATAATATCAATTAGGACCTTTAACAGCATGAACAGAGGGTATTGCAGTGGTATCAGGTAGAGGGGAATAATGAGAGAAGTAGGGTTGTAAAAGGAAAGATTTGGTGATGGTGCCAGGAATCCAAGGATAGGAATGTTGGTAGCCTTCTTGGTTAATTTCAAAGACCTAACTTTGAACATTTCAGCTTTGATCATGAGCTCACTAGCAGAAACTTACATTTATAGTTCTTCAAAACTACCCGCCCCTGGGGACAGGGATTCCTCAGACAGAAATCAAAGGCCACTGTCACAAAAAACTCTGTGTGTGTGTGTGTGTGTGTGTGTGTGTGTGTGTAATGGGTGAACAATTATGTCTTGGTTTGGCTGGAGAAAAAAAGTCTTCTTGTCTTGACATAATTATTCATAAAAGCTTTTTTCTTTAAAATATCCTGACTGCAGTATAAATCAGGCAGTCACTGTATAATAATCCAGGAATATAACCCTATTACTTATCTGGATCCTCAAGTGGATGAGATGGGACATTTCATTCCCTGGAAGGTGATAGTGGAATTGTTTATCTGTAGATTTGCTTTTGGTTTAGTTCCTGAGAGTGTATTTCTAAATTTGTGAGTCATATTTTTATCTTGTTAGCTATTATCTAGTTTTACCAGGTAGAAGTTTTAGAAGTCTCTTGTTCATGAAAAAAATTATGCTGTTTCTGTATGACATACTATTCCCTCTCATGAGGACTAGGGATGATGAATATATTCCATGCTTTGTGTGGGATTCTACTTAAGAGGTTGTGGCCTGATTGTGTACATCAAAGGAGATAGGAGTACAGTTCCATGAGTATAGTTCCTATACATTCAGCTTTCTAAATATCTTTTTAACCCATCTAATTTTTATATTTTCACTACTAGTACTTTGGTTCAAACTGAAACTGGCACTGAAATGACTGCAAATACCTTTCAGTTGGCATCTGGGTTTCCACATTGCCTCTAGCCAAACCATGTATCACAGGGCAGTCAGCATGCTCTTCCCTAATGAAAGCCCAGTTATGTCAGACCCCTGCTGACAGCTTCTTGTTGCTCTTGGCTAAAGTCCAAATGTCTTCATCTGGTTGACATGATCATGACCTGACTTCTCAGCCTCCTCCCTCACATTTCCCACCTTGCATTCCTCCCTGATTCTCTGGGACCCAGCTCTTTTGAAGGTGTTCCTTCTCCATGAGCACCTCTGCTTTCTTACTCACCAACAGCTGCTGCTTATCCTTACCTCTTACCATTTGTAAGAATCAACTTATTAACAGCTTATCTACATGGAACACTTATTTACATGCCAGCTGCCCTGCTAGGGATTCAGGTGGAGTATCTCAAGTGGTTCTTTCAGTAATCCTAGCTCAAATAGGAGCTACTATTATTAGTATCCAAATTTTAAAGATCAGTGGGTGGAGTGTGCAGATAATAAATGTCTTGCCAGGGTACACTAGTAAGAGATAGAGGATGTGTCAAACCAATACAGAACCTTTTTCTTTAACCCTGACCTACATAGCTTTTCTACCATCACCAGGCAACCTTTCATTTCCCAGACCTCCCAAGTCAGCATTAGGTGTCTCTTCTTGGTACTTTCATATTGCAAAACTTCGTACAGCCTAATACTCACCTCTCTGCACTGTAATGGTCTGTTATCTGCTTTGCTTTTCTTCTGGAGCACAAGAGTGAGTTTAGTAATCACTTCACTGTCTTTAACTCATGCAGGTACAGTTTTTATAATAGAGTTGATGCTCAACATATGTTGATCGAGGGGATCATTTGGATGATTAGAACCAAAATGTATTTAGTTTTTGAGAAGTTACCAAATGTTTTACCCATCCTCTCTCTACACCTCTCTATATCCTCAGGCTATTCTCCTTACCACCTGCCTCTAAGTCTTTGCTTGTGAAGTTTCCTTCATGGCCAATCTCTCCTTTGTCCTATACCAATTCACATTGTTTTTCCTTCAAATACCACCAGGGAACAAATCTTTGCAGACTTATGTATTGGCTTCCCTTATCCATATCTGTTCACCTGAAGACTGTCTACCCTGGCATATTCCAGGACTATTTATTCCATGGCATAAATCTGTGCTGTCCTTCAAAAGATGTTTTCCTGCCCAGAGATGTAACTCAGTGGCACTATGCCTCCCTGTACAAAAACAAAACAAAAAGATGTTTTCTTCTGCTCTTTCAGAAGACTGAATAGTACCAAAGAATAAAGGATTCCTTTGCAACTAGTAGGAAACATTTTGATGAACTCCAGTTTTGGCCAATGAGAGAAGACTTATAGGTAAATTCATTAAGGGCCTAAAAAGGAAAAGACATACTTTTCTTCTTACCTGTCTTCACTGTTGAGAGGTAGACTAGAACTCTAGTAAAGCATCTTGTTCTATGAGAACCAGAACTATACTTCAGAGCTGGTGGCATGACACACTACATGAAGCCAGTGTTTTACATAAATTTGTGTTACTTTTTAAAAAGCATCTCTAGACTGTCTTCTTTTATGTAAGTAATATATACACTTACCATTAGCTTTTAAATAGCCAACTCTAATTCTGATATTGGTCCAAGGAACATTCCACATATGTTGAAACTTGGTGACTTTCTAGCAGGTAGCAGCTGCTATTTAAAAGATATTTTAAAGAGAAGCTTCTACAGTAGGGTATTTAAAAGTATTTAGGGCTGTACATGGTGGCACACATCTTCAATCCCAGCACTTGGGAGGCTAGGCCAGGTGGTTCACTGTTGTGTTTGCAGCCAGCCTTAAAATGTATAGTGGTGGTGGTGGTGGTGGTGGTGTGTGTGTGTGCGCGCGTGCGCACACGCGTTGAGGCAGTGTTTCACTGTATAGTTCAGTCCAGGGCTGAACTCAAAGCTCTCCTCCTACCTCAGCCTCTTAAGTGCTCGAGTTACAGGAAGGTACCACCACACCCTTGGTAGTTTTAAAAGGTGTCAGACATCAAAGGCCATATAACTTGTCAGGCACATGTACAAATGCTGATATTTTATTTTTATTTTTTAGTAGTTTCCAGCCAAGAACTACTAAAGACAGAAAACTGTAGCAACCCTTTCCCCTAATTTTGGTGGGTAACTTTTTTCTCAATTCTGTGGCAGTCTTTCCCCAAGCATTCTCTCTAGCCCATGTTTTGACCTTGTACACACATGCAAGGGGGATCTGGGCAGATGTTAGAGCTGTTTGACAGGTCTGATCCTTTAGTTGCCTCTCAGATTGCAGTCTGATCTTGCCATTCTAGTCAACCTACTCTTCCATCTTTGTCAAATCCAATAAAATTGGTTCAGTTCTAAAATTATCTTCCTCTCTAAAGCTCCAACCAAGGCAATGATGTAGGACTTCCTGAGTCCTGTCCTCAGGACAAACCTCTTGCACATCACCACTGTATAAGTTGCTTACTCTTTCAGATTTTCCTTTTATTTGGCCTGACTTCCTAAAAGGCCTCTACCTACCTTTCTGTATACATCTGTAAATGTGAGTGTTTGAAGGTATAGAGAAGAGAGGAAGAGAGTGATATTTTGTGTTAAAATGTAACTGTTCCTGGACCAGATCCAGCCTTGAGATAGTCCTGTGTCTTGAACTCTTCAGATTTCTCTGCCTTAGAAATTTCCATCCTTCCATACCTGTGTTATTAGCCCTGCAGACTAATAATACCCACCCCTTTGCATTCCCCTCCATTAGTGGCTCTACAAAAGGTACTCCTTTTTTCTGAACTGAGTAATGTGTTTGCTTTCACCATAGTTCTCTAGGCAACCTTTATTGCCAAACTAAAGTTGGCCCCAAAGCTCTGTAGTCTGCCATATCCAGGCTAGAACATAATCACTTTGAAACAGTAAAGAATTATTTAGCCTTTCTAAGTCTGTTTTTTTGAGGATAACATATTTATTCATATGAAGCATTTAGAACAGATTGTAGCACATGAGCCACTCATCAAATAAGAATTATTACAAGCTTCAGTCTCCATGAGAGTACATGAAAACTCACAATGGCCTCGAGTGACAACCTATGGTATCTTCTATCTATGTCTGAATTTCAAGAGCTCATGTACTACATAAGATTGCATTAAAAATAATTACCATTTTCTGCTGGCTCTTAACCCCTAGCAATATCCTCCTATATCCACATGCTTTCCCAAATTCTCCAGTAATATCTCCATAAACAAGTCCTTACCTTACAAGCGAGAGTTACATATATCATTTTTACCTCTGGCTTCATTGGTCATCTTTGTAGCAAAGGGCTCCACTGCTTTCTGAGATGCACTGAGATTTCTCCCCACTGTCCAATTTTTCTTAAAAGTTTTTAGTTTATAGAAAGATATGTTATATAAATCTTTTGGGACTTTAATATGTTGTTAAAATCCAGGCATATTGTTGCATGTCAGTGTACTTCATTTGTTTTTACCATACCATTCATTTGTCTAACAGTGGCCACCCTGGGTAGTTCCTAGGTTTTTACTCTTACAAAAGTACTAGAAAGTTTATTCTTGCTCATATTTCCTGTTCTATACCTCCCAACAGCACATCCAGCTATAAACCAATCAGTGAACTAATCTAGTATCATACACCCATGATTGAGTCACCATTTTACAAATAAGCCATAACAATAGTAATCACCTTGGAAAGATTAAGTTCATGAAAAGCCAAATGAAGAAACATCAGTTCAGCTGTCCTGGACAGCATTTCACTTTATTATATAAAATATAGAAAGTCTTGATTATGAAAAACAAAACATTCATCAGAATCGTAAGAATTTTCTTAGAAAAACATTTGCTGAAGTATACCTCTGCTTCAGCTATGGTGGGCACTTATCTTCTTGATAGTCCCTGTCAAGCTTTAGGGACACGATAACCCCTTGATCTCTCCCATTCATCTCTGAGCCTTGAATTCTAAAAACTAAGAATAATATTCATAAAAGAAAGCTCAGAGATTGGTCTTTTTTTTCACAAGTACATTAGGAGCAGGAAAGATAAAAATTCCTGAAAACATAACTTCTGTTTATTTGGCTTTTTTGGCTCATGGCTCCACTGTGGAACTGAGAACTCCTCTACCCTTCTTCCACTCACAGATGTCTGTGTAGTTGCACCCCCGACACTTCCAAGACTCTTCTATGTCAACCCCTTGAGGCTCTCGGTGGCCTGTCCAATAGGCAATATAATGTTGTACCTTGCCTCTCACCTCCTTCTCTTCAAAGGCTACTATCTCTGTACCTAGCACAGTGGCAGTCTCTTGGTGGACATATTCAATCTTTAGACTATCAATTACTGGGAGGTCAGACACAGTGAGAGACAAAAAAACCAGCTCTATGAGATCACCCAAAGACTTCACAGCAAAACCTCCCTGCTGGGCATGCCTCAGTACAGAAGGCCCCAGGGGCTTGTCTGGACATAATTTTGTGTGGCGAATTAGGCTGGCAGGGGTCACATTCCCTTGCACCATGGCATCGAAGATATATTTGTACAGGCTTACTTGAAAATAGTCCTTTTTCTTCTGAGCATCCAGAGGGAGCAAAGGACGCTTACGTGTTTTGAGTTCAGTCAGTTCTAGTTCTCCTTTGGCTGTGTATTGCAACTCATCAATCACACCAACAAGAAACACACCCTCCACTTCCCCAAACACTGGAAATTCCCTAATGCACCCTTCTGACTGTAGGGTTGGAATCATTGTCAGTATATTCAAAAACTTAATTGCCCAAGTATCCTCTTTAGTAGTGATAGGGACAGTCACAAGATCATGAAGTTCTAGTTCTCTAGCTAGATGGATGCTGGCACCGGTGTCCAAAACATCTGCCTTTTCAGGTATCAAAAATCCAGGAAGCTCCTTCCCATATACCATTTGCAATTCACACCAGTTCTGAGTAGACAGGTCGGTGACATATAAATATTTTAGGTGAAATCTTTCCATGGGTGACATGATATCCAATCTTCTTTTACAGTTTTGTAAGCTTATAGGCTTGTCATCCTTCCTGGAAAATTCAGAAGGGCCAGGCTTGCTAAGTGAAGTACTTGACTCTTTGGCATCTTCCAGGTCCACAATCTCTAGGAGCTCTGAGTCACTCATGTCTGAAAACCCTGAGGCTTCTGTTGACATCATCTCCTCTTCCCCAGTTTCTGCCATGTCACAGCTCTGGCTCAGGCAAGGAAGGCCCTGCATAACATATTAAAGAAATGCACTATCCAAATAAAACACTCTCAAAATGTGCTTTCTAATTCCAATGACAGAAAAGAATCAGGACAAATTACTGAAATTCTTCAAAGAAGTTTACTTATGACTATTCATAATGCCAAAGAACACTTTATGAAGCTGCTCTTTATATAATCTATATGTTTACGTGGGGCCAGCGAGATAGTACAACAGAACAGCACCTGCCTGGCAAGTGTGAGGGCCTCAGTTCAATACAAAGACACAAGACTCACTTTATGTTTACGTGACAGACTGTTCCCCTACCCCTCCAATGCTGGCAACTGAACCCAGAACATATGCTAGGCAAGCTAGCTACACTGCTAGGCCTGCAGAATTTACTAAAACAGATTTATTCTGGATCTGCTGCTAACATATTGCATATAACTTTAAACAAATAACTTTTAGATTGCCTACTTTGCTTCAAAAGTCTGATTTGTGATATTATTTTATTACTGTTAAGTGACTAGATCTCTGTAATTGTTGGAGCATGTCTGATATGTTTATAATGGGCTAATTTTATAATTACTTTGATATTACAGTCCTTCCTAGATCAGAAAAATAACTCTCAATGATACATTATTCCTTGGAAAAAATTTGTGGGAAACATAGAAAGGCAAAATCCAAAGATCAACTACAGGTAAATACAAAGAAACCTACTCATACACAAATTAATATATGAGATAAAAGTTGATTTGATAGTGGTGTGGAAATAATTAGCTTTTCATACTTCAAGTATATTAAAGAAATGACAGAGAGAAAGCTCCTAGTAGATCTTAATTTACCCTTACAGACTTTATAAATTATCCTCCTAACACTATAGAAATTGATGTTTTCCACTAACTTTATTCTCTCTCTCAACTAGAAATTAGCTTATAATGGGAAATATCTTATCTACAAGCACTATTTAAAAGCTCAGAACTGGGGCTGGGAAGATGGTTCAGTAGAATAAGCGCTTGCCTAGCAAGTGCAAGGGCCTGAGTTCAATCCCTGGTTCTGCCAATCAATCAATCAATCAATCAATAAAAAAGCTCAGAACTTACTGCTATAAATAGTACTGAGCATTCATTGTGCAGTTATTGTGTGATAGAAACTGAGATAAAAGCTCTACATTTGTTATGCTATTGCCCTAATGTGGAACTGGTATTGTTTTCTTTCTAAAATTTTACTGTGAAAAATTTACAACATATAGAAAAGTAGAAACCATAGAACAACAAGCATACATATAGACACTATGTAGATTAACAATTGATGATATTTTACAATATTTTCTTCTTTGCATTTTTTCTTTTTTTTGGCTAAACCACTTTAAAGAGTATTACATCATAACACTTCAGGTCTAAATTGTTCAGGATCAATTTCCAAATGGCATTCTACTATGTAACTACAATACTATTTTAGTATTTAACAATACTAATAATTCCTAACACTTCAGTCCATACCATATTCTCCCCATTGTCCTAAAAATGTCCTTGATAGCTTTTCTTTATACTAGGAAACAAAAACCACAAATTACGTTTTCTCTCTCAAGATTTTTAATCTTAAGAAATTGGGCAAATTTTCTTATAAAGGTAATCCCCCCTCTTTTTTCTTTCTTTCTTTTTTTTGTATTTAGTACAGGGTCTAACTACACAGATCAGACTAGTAGTGATTCTCCTGTTTTTAGCCTCCCAGGTGCTGGGGTTACAGGCACATGCCACCATGCCCAGTCTCAACTGTCGTCTCAGCGGCACACTAGGAATAGAACCCTGGTGCCTGCATCTGTCTGAGTAGGCATTTTAATCTACTGAGCTATCTGGTTGGCCCTACGTTACTCCCTTTTTAAAAAACTTTCCTAACTATATGATCTAATTTTGCATATAGGGAGAAAAAAAAGTCTGACTATCAGGAGTACACTAGTATTTGACTTTGGGAGCCAGGAAAATAATTTACCACAGAATTTAAGGAGATAGAGGTAACTATGAACCAAGTGTCTCTTTGCCATTTTTAGAAGCAATAAATTAGGTGACTGAACCAACTTCAAAGTTAAGAAATGATGTCCTAAAAGTGTTATTAGTTTTAGCTGTGGTTTTTAAATAGTCTAAAGGCCACTAATGGACAAAAACAGAGATAAGGGGTTTTTTTGGCGGGTACTGGAGCTTGAGCTTGCCAGGCAGGCGCTTATGCTGCTGAGCTATCTCCCTGGCCCTATTGTTTTTTTAAGAGAAGAATATATTTATCAGGGGAAATAAAGCTTCTCTCTGAGGGACAGAAGGGCACCTGAGCGGGTTGCCGAAGGAGGTTATTTACAATGAACAAAAAGTAATACAATGTTAAGACTCTTGCTTATATTCTTTAAAGTTATAACTTTATAGGACACTTTAATAGTAATAAAATAGTGTACTGAAGACGTATTTGCCTAAATTGTGAATGTGTTACTCATTCTAAATGAGTAACTTTATTTGGACTATGACGTTCCTAAAACGTAGAGATGATGTTGCACCCTCTATCAAAAAGTTTCAAACAATAATTAACATACAGACTCTGAAGTTTTTTTGTTGCTTTGTTCTTGGGGGGGGGCAGTATTAAGTCCATATTGATTAACCTTGAAAATATTTTATTTCAAATATCTAGATCTCCCATGTAGCCACCAGGTACACATGACTTCTTTAATTAAAATGAAATTTAAAATTCATTTTCTCAGTTGCCTGAGGCACAACGGAGTCAGTGCTCAGTAGCTACATGAGGCTTATGGTTGTCTTATAAGCCCCAGATGTAGCCTAGTCACTGAAAATCCTACTGCACCAGCACTGACTTAACTACTTCATGTGTGTACATTTACTTTTCAAAGACAGAGTAAACTCTTGAAAGGTGAGCACTCTCTACTTGTTTTACATACAACTTTGAAAACAGTTCTACACAGGTTAAGTGAAATATCTTATAGAAAAGGCAGAGGGAAAGGCATTCTTTGAGGCATTATTCATCTAAAAGAAGAAAACACATTAGAGACGGACAGTTTGGATTCAGATGACTTTACATCATACGCAGACTAACATTTTCAGATAAACTTTCCAGTAACTATAAAGTTATTGGGCATCTGTCAAATGCCAAATTTAATAGTGTTTCTTAGGACATTTGATTTTTTTTTTTAAAGTAAAGATAAATAATATGAGAGTAACACCACAGCCAGTACACAAATATGGCAAAAACTGTTAGGTGGTAAGTCAGTGTGATGTTTGGAAAACACCAGCATAGTGTCAAGAGTCTAAGCATTCTACAGATCTGGATTCTGAACCTGATCCTGAGTGAGGCTCAGTAGAACTCATTAGTATCCTACTTGCGTTTTGAATAATCTTGGGCAAGATTTTAACTTTTGTGGAGCGACATGTCTTTACAATGTAGTAGACTGAACAGGATTGCTCCTTCTAAACTTACTCAGTTACCTAACTACTGAGCCACAAACTACTCACCTGGGGCTTCAGTGACCACCTTCTCAAAGGCAATGGTGGAATACATAAATGAGAAAGCTAAGGAGAAGAAAGGAGTCCCGAAGATCACAAAGAATTCAATTAGCCACTCAGGACCTTGCTATGGTAGAATAGTGTGGCTTTTGGTCCTTTCTCACCTGACCACTCCTTTTTGATGTGGTATTTTAAACTCTGATCCACAGTAAGGACATAGACAGTTGTTCACCCTAGATGCTAGGTAGGTGATGCGATACTCTCTCTGGAGGCACTTTACATAACTTCATTTTCCCCACATCTTGGATGCAGTTAACTGACCCTCTATCAGACAATGATCCCTGCAATTAAAAAGGGTTAAATACTGCGAAGTTCCCAAAGGAACTCCAAGGTCAGTTCCCTCTCCAACTCCAGCCCTCTGGTCTTCGGTCTTGCTTATGGTTCTGTGTTGCCTGCAGAGCTGTCACTTCCTTCTCTCTCGATATGATTTGTTTCTGTGAAGGCAGGACTGGTGGTCTCTAAGGATATTTGATTTCCTCTGACCCCATACTTCTGTCTCCCTGGGGATACTTTTTTTACGCAAGTGTTCCAAGCACTCCCCGTAATGCCTTGGAAGTACAGGAATGAGAGTAAGCGGTCATGGATCTTGACAAAAGCTCTTAGCAGACCGCAGGGCCTCCCAAAGCATAAGGTCCAGAACCCGCGGGAAACTGGCCTGCGAAGGAAACAATGGGACTGCAGTCCAAGAGGAGCTGGAAGGAAACGATGCCCAGACCGCAAAGTTACACTCCCTGGGCTCCCAAACGCTGCCGCTCGGCCCCTTTCCCATTCCAAGGCCTCCCCCTCGCCTTGAGTATTCCTCCAAAAGCCTGACACATACCACCCTCACCCCCACTCCCACCCGCGTCCACACACACACACCCCTCGCCTTCTCTCAGTCGTGGAACTCTCCAGGCCGCCTTCAAAGACCAGGAGGTTGTTGAACAGAAGGCGGAATCAGAAGCGCGGAATGGCCAATCTTAGAGCGGAAGGTCGGGAGCCCAGCACCAGAATGCCCTGGCTTCCAGAAGCCCGCCCCTTCCCAGGAGCCCGCCCCTTCCTGTAGGCCTCAAGAGCCACTCATTGCTTGCCAGGCTATGATTGAGGAAGTGGAGAGGGGGAAGTGAGGAGGGGGGAGGAGGGGAGGGGGAGGGGGAGGGGCGGTGCTAGCTGAGACGGAGGATCCTGCTGCTGCCACAAGCAAGCATCGGTCTCTACCAGTTGGCGGAGATGGGACAGACCTAGTGTGGGACGGTGTGAGGCTTAATTCCAGAAGCTCCCTTCCTATGAGAGTCTCCAGCTGCTGTCATCCCTGGCGACTGCAAGCAAGCACCACACCGTCTCTGCGCTGCGCTTGGACCTCTGGCATCTTGCTCCTATTAGCACCTTGCACCCGTTTTTCTATATGAAAGAACAGCCAACAGTTGACTTTTGGAAGGTGCTGGCGCCAGCCTTATCAACGTATTTTTCTCTTACTTTGACCTTTTAAGTTGAGAAGCAGAACAATTATATTCTCGCATATAAAACAAAAATAAGTATACCTTTTCAATAGACACGTCATCATTAAAGCAAAGAGAACAGTACCAGGCCTTTCCAGGTATACTGAGGCAACCACTAACTCTTTTTTAAGTTCCCCCCCCCCAACCGGGGATTGAACTCGCCCTTGCACTTGCCAGGCAAGTGCTTATCCTACTGAGCTATCTCCCGCGGCCCCAATCGCTAACTTCTTATAACGTTTCTTTGTTTTACAGCAAACTTTATTTGTGACATAGGTAGCATTGCACAACAATGCAGGAAAAACGGTCTTCCCAATGCAAGCTTTCTGACAATACTGAGTATCCTGATAAAATATGAACCTTTCTCTCATCACAAAAATCAGTTTCAGATGGTTTAAAGACTTAAATGTGAAATGTTAACTGTAAGGCCTTTAGAACATAGGGAAATATCTTTTGAGCTTAAGAATTAGGAAGTTTTTCTTAAACATAGTAATTTAGGCTACAAAGTACATTTTGTGTCATTTGGGAATATTTTCAGTTGGCTTGTGTTTTACTTAATAGCAATCAATTATACAAATCCTGAATGTAGTAATATTTTATACAGGAAGTTATGTAGAAAAATATCCTTCTTAGTAGAAATAAAGAAGTTGAGGAAAAGCTTTTCAATCAAATGAGATGTGAAATGCCATTGGTGAATTGTTTCTGCCTTCTCCCAAGTATAACTTTCCTTAGCCAGGATGTAACTTATGTCAAAAAGAGAGAAAATTCCCCACCCCGTCAAGCATGGATCATTCTTCAAATGACATTTGGCCGGGGAAGGATGGTCCTGGATACAGTACAGCAGAAGAGATTTGAGACAGTGACATGGAATATGGGCAATACAGTGGTCCTTGTGGGAAGGGCTTGGGAAAGGTTATATTGGGGTGGAGGCAGAAGTACCCAACTGGCTTGCTCTACCAGTCCAGTTGTGTGACCAGAATTGAACTTTCGTTTGTCCTGTGTTTGCTTCATATCCAGGCTGCCTCCTTTCTCTTTTATTACCAGTAGTTTCCAGGGCTACTGCCTTCCAGATTTGTAAGCCAGTGGGGGGAAAAAAGGGAATGTTTCTTTAATTGCTCAAACATAAATACAGAGATTGGCCTTCATTAGTCAAACATTGTTATTCATCTTTCTTAGCTCGATAAAAAATAAATTCTAGAAAACAGAGCCTGAGACAAGGATTAGAATGCTTTTTGATTTTTACCTTGGAAGGCAGAAGGATAAAAAATCCTTGGATAGCAAGAATAAAAAGTAAAAGTGAAGCAAGCAACAATGTGAAGCAGATCAGGGTAGAGTTATTTTGTGCTGTTCATTGTCTTGCATTGAACAGTGGTTCTTCCACATTGATTTCATAGTACTTGTGTAAAATTTATATCTCATGCTGTCACTTTCTGGCCTAAAATCCTGTAAGACCTGTATTTTGGGTTTATTTAGTAAACTCGGTGATGAATTTAAGAGTTCAGTCATGAAGGCATAAATTTTACAAAGTTTATGAGACATTATTCCCTGGTAATATTTGGGAAGATGAATAGGCATTGTCTAAAAGAAGTTGGGCAGAAGGGAAAACTACACAGTTGAGGGCCAAAACCCATGAAATAGAGTATAATATTGGTGATGTTTATAAGATCTTGACTGAAGCAAAATACACCGAGTGTGTCTCATAGAAAAATAACCCATTTTATATACCAAGTGTTCTGTATTTAAAAATATGACTGTCAAATAAAAATAAACCATTGAGAGGTTTTAAGAAGTATCTGGGCTGGCAATATAGCTCAGCAGACTAAGTACTTGCTTAGGTAAGCGCAGGGGCCAGGGCTTGATCCCTGACACTACATGTGGCACTGCCCGACACCCCCACCCCCCCAGCGTGCTAAGCCAGCAATGGAGTCTGGGTGTGGTGGCACATGCCTGTAATCCCAGCACTAGGGAGGCAGAAATCAGGCAGATCACTAAGAGTCCAAGATGTTTACTGAGACACTACACACACACACACACACACACACACACACACACACAAAGTATCTGACTTTTTTTATCACTGGGGCAAAATACTCAAAACTTACAACTTGGTTCACAGTTACAGTCACTGGTTGGCTGGCTCCAAGGCAGAAAGAGCAGGGTGGAAGGATCTGGCAGAGAAAGCAAAGTGAGAAAGAAAGAGCCAGAGATGGAGATGTCCCTTCCCAGCCCACACTCCTTGCAGTCTGCTTCTGCTTACCTCACTGCTTAACATCACACATTGAGCTCTGAACCTATGAGCTAATCATCTTTCAAATCTCTTAACATAAGCCCTTTGGGACTTTGTAGCTCTAAATCCTAACAAGCAGTAAAATAGTGAGATTAGATATATGATTTAGAATGATCATCCTAGCAACAGCAGTTAGGAAATGGTAGAAATCTAAGTGTGGGACTGGCTGTGGAAATGGAGAGAAGAGAGACTAAGAAGATTCTAACTGGACTACATAGTATGTGTTTACTAGATGAGAGGAAGTTTCTGTTGGGGAATTGGCTCCGTAGCAGTTTCATTTTTCTGAGTTAAGGAACACAGATTTTATTGGAAAGGATAAATTTTTGACATGTTGAATTTTGAGGTGATTATAGGATATCCAAGTGGCAATATCCACTGGGACATTGAATATGTTCTGGAATATATATATTAACATAAGTACTGGTAAAAGGCCAAGCTAGTGGGTGGACTCTAACATACAACATAAAGATCTCCTGGGGAAGTACAGTAGATGTAAATAAATGGTAAACTCTCTTTTTATAATGCCAAGTAGTGGCTATATTCAGCTAACTAAAGGCAGGTGCATAGAACTAGATAACAAATTCAGAGCTTAAAAATGTGACTGAGTTATAGGTACATGAATAATTTAAAGAGGAGTCCTCATTCCTACAACTATAAAGTGTGAGATTTAGATGAGGTGTTTCTAGATTTATTTCTAGTTCTAAAATCCTCATTCTCTGAGCTGATAGTGAAGAATCAGTAAGCTTGGGAATTCTATGAACAGTAATTCCTTCTGGGAGCTCACTGCTTTTATGCCCTTCCAGCCACTACTTCATCTACATGGTTTCCACAGACTTTGAGATCCCCACCTACAATTGATTTCTTGAGAGGTGGCACCTGACCTATCTGAACCAGTAAGAACCCTTCCCAGGAAGTCGAGATACGATGTCAGAAAGATGGCTTTTTTCTGACAATGGAAACAATACATGTAAAATGTGGAGCTGACTCTGATTTGCATTGAGTTATTTAAAAAAATACAACCTATAATAAAGACAAAGCAAAAGTGAAGATAAGAGAAATCTGGATTTTCCAAAGTGCTGCAGATCCTGTTTCCAATCTACTGGTGGGCATGTATTACATCTGCTGAACACAGTGAATTACATCAAGATCTCTCTAATAATACCCCTCTACTATGAGACTTAAAGTAGCCCCAGTTAAAAGCAACCCCAATTTTGTTATTTAAAAACCTGACAACTTTGCTAACATAAAAAATTTAGTCAGATCTCATATGAGAGGAATAAATGGGAGATGAAACTATAAAGTAGGGTCAGGTATAATGAAGGAGCCTAAACTGGGGTAGTTATGGGGAGCTGAAGAAATATTCATTAGTACCTATAGAATCACTAAAACCTACTCTATGGCATACATCTATAATCCCAGCTACTTAGGAGGCTGAGGCAGGAGAATTATAAAGTTGAGGTGAAGCAGGGATACAACTAAGTAGTAGAGTGCTTGCCTAGCTTGCATGAGGCACCGGGACCAATCCAGGAAAAAAAGTTGTAAGACTGAAAAGCAAAATCACTGTGGTCTTGACCTTGGTGCTCAGCTTTCACAATAAGATGTTAACTCATTATGTCCCTCATCTTTGTCTGTGTTAACTTGATTACAGTCATCCTATAAAAGATTATCTATGTATGATCAGGCAATATCCCATGGTAAACCTTCCCACCAAGACCCTGCCTCAATTGTGAGTTCTCCACTCTGACCAAACGTTTCAGTGAAAATTATATTCACTAGAGTAAGTAGATCAATCTCTCATCCATCAAAAAGTCCCACCTCAAAAGTCAGGGATTAAGCTGGGCATGGTGGCACACATTTGTAATTCTAGCACTCTGGAGGCTGAGGCAGGGGGTTCATTGTGAGTTCAAAACCAGTGTGGGCTACAAAGTGAGCTGAAGCCCAGCCTAAACCGCACAGCCAGGAATTGTCTCAAAAAAATAAAAAATAAAAATCAAGGAGTGAAGTAATTGATTGGGAAAAGGGTCTCTTTCTTCAGCTGAGGCTTGTTGGCCTCAAATACTCTTCAAAAAGATAGGAATTCTTTCCTGGTTCCTGGGATAACAGGTACTGCTATTTCTGGGAAACACAGTTAAGCTAGTACTTCTAGATTATAGTGCTATGATAAGAGTATTTCAGATGTCTGACAGAACTATTTGCCCTAGATGTTTCAGTTCCTACAATTCTGTTATCTTGCTGGTAGAAATAGTATATACCCTATGAAGGTCAATTTATAATGTCCATCATACAAATGCACATATGTATTACAGCAGGAATTCTCATTCTGGGAATTTACCCTACATCTACGCTTACATGTTTGAGAAATGAAAAGTATGTCTGATTACAATATCTAAAAAGAATAGAATAATCCAAGTCAATCCATAGTGAACTAGGTAAAGAACATCCATCCCATGGAATGTGATGGAGCTATAAAGACTAGGCGGGTGCTTTTATTTAGTGAAGTGGAAGGACTATGTGATACATTGATAAAACTGACATGTAGATGTATTCGCACAGGAGGCTGCTATTTCTACTTAAGGGAAACTGTGTATTTGTACTATTCTCAATGTAAGTAGAATACTGTATAGTACACAAAAGAAAGTTACCTTTTTAAAAATGGCTGCCTCTTAGAGGATTTGAACCTTGGGAAAGAGTTATCTACTGTATACAACTCTCTTGTGTTCTCTAAACTTTAAAGTCTACAGCTTTCCTCATTAGAAAAATAAAGGCTAAATTTAAAATGTAGGGGTGACAATGTTTTAAACAGTAGTTCCCAAATGCTGATCTGTAAATCAGTGAATGCCTATGAGAATTTTATAATAATCTACCATGAAATGAGAAAAAAAATTATGTTGCAAATTTTTTGTAATGATGAATTTAATTTGAGGGACCAGATTTTATTAAGTATTTTTGGATAGAAGTGTCAGCAGTTTATGAATATAGTGTTTATTTACACAGTGGACAAATTAAATGTTACCCTCACACCAGTTTCTCAAACTTATTTGAAATCTGAAATTTTAAAGTTTTAGAATAACTGATTTAGATTTGGGTTTTATTCTCATATTAAGTATCATTTGTTACACATTATTTCGGAATGCATTCCTTCTGTGTATTTCATGGTGTCGGCTAAGTGATGAATTATAGCTGAAGGACTTTCCACATTCATTGCATTCATAAGGTTTTTCCCCAGTGTGATGTCTTTGATGTTTCTTGAAGGATGAATCGTGCCTGTAAGCTTTTCCACAGCGGTCACATTCATATGCTTTCACTCCTGTATGAACGGTTTTATGGTTGCTAAGATGTATCCTCTGCCTAAAAGCTTTGCCACATTCTTTACATTTGTAGGGTCTCTCCCCAGTATGGATTCTTTGGTGGTGTGTTAGATATGCTCTATGACTAAAGGTTTTACAACATGCAGTGCATGCATAGGGCTTCTCCCCAGTATGAATTCTTACATGTTCACTAAGGTGTCTAATCTGTCTGAAGGTCTTTCCACATTCATTGCAAGTAAAAGGTTTCTCTCCAGAATGAGTCCTCAAGTGTTGGATCAAGCTTATGTTCTGACTGAAGGCCTTCTGACATTTATCACATACATAAGGTTTTTCCCCAGTGTGAGTTCTGTGATGCTGATTAAGTGATGAGCGATGTCTGAAGGTTTTGCCGCATTCCTCACATTCAAAGGGTTTCTCACCAGTATGGATTCTCTGGTGTGTATTAAGAGATGCACTTTGACTAAAGGCCCTTCCACACTCCTTACATCTGAAAGGTTTCTCACCAGTATGAATTCTCATGTGTTCAGTAAGGTGAATGGGTTGTTTGAACATTTTTTCACATATATTACATTCATAGATTTTTGTTCTTATGCAATTCATTGAATGATTAATCAGATCTAATTTGCATTTGTTCTTTTTTCTAGAAATGTCACATTTATAGTGCTTCTGCTCTAAAATAACATTTGAACTCACACTATTTCCCCCAAATTTCTTAGCTTCTTGGCTTCTCTTTTTGTGGGTCAGAATGGCTTGTCTCACATCTGTTTGATAGTTTTCCTGGTGCCCTTCTAAAGCATCATATCTGGAGACTTTTCTTAGTGCAGAGTAAATGATATCATTGCTTATGAGCCTTTCCATCATAATGCCATGATATAATTGTTCCTGGGATATGTCATTCTTTGACATTGACTTGCTGTTTTCTGTTTTACTCTTCAAGTCTGAAAGAAATGAAAAATCCAAGTAACTCATATTCACTAGGTTTTGAAAAAGAATCATTTCCTATACTGATAAGAGAATACACATATAGACAACTACATTTAGATATATAAACAGCCTGGAAAATTAATGGCAAATGAAATCAACAGTGAATATGTTAAGTTTATCTATCGATCTGAATCTTTAGTGCTGTTCTTTATGCTATTACTAAGTAATGCAATTTCAATGCTATTTTTTAAACTATATTTATAAATTGACTATAACTTTTAAGAAACAATCTCAGAAAGGTAAAATGTTCCCTTCCCATCCAGCAGGAGCAGAATAGACATTAATTCAAAGCACACATGTTGAACTAAAAACATTGACAAGAACAGTACATTGTCCTTCCTTAAAACTTGTATTAGTGTGTGTGCATGTAGTTCTGCTTTACATAGTTAATATATCCATGAAATGTTATTTATTTAAAGGAAACTTGAAAGAAATTCAAAATTCTATATTAATACTGCTGCAAGGTTCAAGGAATATATACTTTACAATTCTGACTGGTTTTCTTACTTGATAATTTATTGTACCAATACTAATATTTCAACTGACAGGACTATATTCATGAAAAATAAAACATATTTTGATCAACTCAGAAGGTTTACTATCACTTTAAAATTTCAAATTCTAAATGATTAGAGTCAATAATGAAGTCTTTGCTCTGTGGGCCCAATTCTGGCCATCAACAGGGCAAGAGGATGGGAAAACAGCAGGGAAAGAGAAAAGGAGCAATCTGTGAACCCCTCTTCAATTCAGTATCCAACCCTGAGGAGGCCCAAGTTACGGGAAGAGAAAACAAGGTTCAATTGTGAGTGAAACTGTGAGTTTTAATTATTTCACTGAACTCAGTAAGTATTTTTTCTTTTTTTGCTTCAAATGCCTTCAGGGCAGGTTTGGCTGGCTTGAGTTGTGGGGATCGAACCACAGCAACCTGAGCCTGACTGATTTGTTGAAGGAGCCACTTAAAGAACTGAGGTAAGAGGCAGGCCCCCTAAAATGGCAGAAGGTTTTTTTGTTTTTTTTTTTTTTTT
>NDGM011082006.1:0-12794 GCA_002564305.1 Octomys mimax | reverse complement strand
ATATTTTTGAAGAGTACCTGTAGAAAGCTTTCTAAGGAGTCATTTCCTGAAAGGAGTTCAGGAAGCAAAGCTTGTAAGTTCCCACCCATGCCTCAGCCCTCTGCCAGTCCCAAAGAATGACATTTCTGTTCAACCTAGTTAATAAATTATAAAGGATCTGTGCTTCACTTTACTCCCCTGGACTGTTCAGCCCCTTCTAAACCATTTCATGTTCAGTTGATTTTTATCTTCAAAGGACCTCTCAGATCTGAGCCCTTCTGTCCACTCCCACTGGCCTACTGTCATCTGGGTCACCCTCATATCAGATGGCCTACTTACTTTTTTTTAACCTGTAGTCACTCTTGGCCTCTCAAATACATCCAGACAGTCTAGCAGTCCATGTGGTGTATGCTTTCAATGTATACATTTGATTATTTCTCTTTCTTTAAAAATGTCAGAGGCTTCCTTTGGCTGTCAAGATAAGAAAAATGGTCCCTATCTTGGCCCAAAAGACTCATCATTTTCCCTTGGCTCATTAGAATGTAATACTGTACACCACTGTTTGTCTTCTCAGTATCTTCCTCCATTCTCAAAGTTTCTAAGTTAGGAAAATACATGATCCTCTCCCCCATCACTAAGTTTATAGTCTCAAAAGAACAGCACCCAAATCACTGTCAACTTCTTCAAACACACTTTTCTGAACGATCAGACCCACTGGGAGACAAAATATAGGTGCCACCAGCACAAGAGCCATGTTTAAAAGCAAAACAAACAAATAATAAAACAAAGAAACCACTACTTTCTGACATTTCTCCTTCAGGAAAAGAGAAGACAAGGGACCCTTGACACAGTAAGTAGGGAGGCCACTACAGAAACCTTAACATTATACTTTTACATGTGTTGTCCTTCCAACTTCAAATTCAGAATCATTAAAAGACTAAGTCACGGTTTAACTTTCCTTTAACTGCTGAATATTATGGAAGTTATTATAACAGTTGGGATTTCTTTGAAGGGATCAATGACTTACATTTTATAAAAACAAATGTATCACTACTCATTATAATTTTAGAGAAATGAAATATACTTCGGTTTCCAGATGACAAAATATGAAACATTTCCAAATAAGTGAACATTATTTGAAATGCTACTGCAAATTGCTTAATTATTGACCAGTTTCCAAATTTAAATAGCTTGTGTTTGAAGACAGCTAAAGTATCAGAAGACTGGAAAAAGTGTCCAGGTAGCCATTCATCCCCCAGATCCTGAGCCAGATTCTGGCTTGTGGCTCAGCCTGATGTTCGCCATCACTTCAAAACTTAGAAGTTCTCTGTGTATTAGTGGCCTCATCTATTGCAAAGGGTAATGTATCATTTGTCTCCCAGCATCATTTTGAGTTCTAAATTAGATAGCTAAATTCCAAGGCTGTAGGTGATTGTTATTACTATTCATTGAACTCCTAGTATGTAACAAATTATGCTTATTCTTCCACTACTCTTTATAAATATTTTCCATAGTTTATGCAACATCTAGCTAATTAGTAAATACCTCCATTAGTTAACACTTAGCAATGCTGAACATGAATAATAACGCATTTAGAATTCTGAAAGGAAAAATCTTCTGTCCTTTGACTGTAAACTGACAAAATCATATAAAATGTATCTCTGGGTCTTTTATGATGAACATCTGTCTCAGACCCTGCAGTTTCACTTCCCTCTGCTCTACAACTCCCATATTGCTCTAAGTCATGTCCATTTTCCATCTTTCTCCACTTAGCAGTGCTAACAATGGTGTTTAAATGAAGTGCAAGTCACTTTAAAGATCAACTCAGCCTATGAGGAGCTAACACTGAGACAACATATGCACAAATGAACACAATCCATGAATATAACATTGCCTTTGCATTTAAAAAATTGATAGTGGTGAGAGAATTGATAGTTTGAGGAAACCTAGTGAGACCATATCACAAAATAAAAAATAAAAGGGCTTGGGCTTCTCTCAGTGGCAGAGTCTTTGTTTAGCATACATGACAGCCTGGGTTCATTCCTCAGTACAGGGCAAACAATCAATATAGTACATGCATTACTCACTTAATTGTGTTTTAAAGGAGCATTTTTATAAGCTACTCGTATCTCTCCAAATGATTTCAAATTACTGCCTATTATTTGTCTCATACTCAGATTTAGTTAATAGCTTTGCATATTCTGGGACAACATCCCTGATTTTTTGTCCATCAGTTTGAATTATTTATTTGGCAAACAGCCAACTCTTGATGTTCTGCATATGGTAGATTGAGAACATGAGTATTGGTATGTTTATATCAACTTGAAATCTCTAAAAATTGAATTGGACCATCATGTAATTCTGAAATACACTTTGAGAATAATGTCTGTCTAGTTTGTTATTCTGAAAGAGATCCCCAGAGGAGACTGGCCTGACACTAGCATGTTTTTCTTATTGCTGGAAGGGATGTGGTCATCCCAGACCTGGCCTGGGCCCCTTTCTTCACCATATAATTGTTTATTATGATTCCTAGGTAGACTTCTATGATAAATAATGAAGATTTGCTTTACATGTAGATATTTATATATTACAAATGTAGTCCAGATTCACACCATCTTGCAGAGTAAATAATCAAACAAGTGAGGGTAATAATAAAAACAGGAAAGAAAGCTTTTCATGAGGAAAAAGAGATGGACTTCTCACTCCCAATTCAGGTACTTCCCAGATTAGAGAGGAGGCCTTTTAGGATTAATATCATCAACCATCATAACTACTTTTCTTTTTTAATGTATTTGGTTCAGGGTCTATAGGATCTCACTACGCAGATCGGACTCGTAGTGATTCTCCTGTTTTCAGTCTTGCAAGCAATGGGATTACAGGTGTGCACTACCACAGCCAGTCTCAATCGCCATCTCAGCACATCCCCGGGTTGTGGCTGGCAAAGCACACCGGAGATCGAACCCCAGCTTCTGCACTCTGCCTAAGCAGGCGCTTTAGTGTGCTGAGCTATCTGGCCGGCCCTATCATGTCTTCTTTTATAGGTTAGTTCTACTCATCTTTCATTCTTTCCATGGGATACTTTAGGTTTAGATTGTCCATTTAACTCCATTTTCTTTCTTATTTGTCCCTAACATCTCCAGAGGCTATGACTGAATCTAAGGTTTGCCATAGTCTCTTGATATTATTCTGTTCATTATTGTCAACTTCATGGTGATGTGTGATTCTCACTATGGTTCACATGTATGATTCTCACTGGTGTGGTATGGAGGAAGATTAGCAAAAATATGACTCTTATTGTTAGGTAGAAAACTCAGGAACCTGTCTTTTAATTTATTTACATGCTATTTATTTGGCTATTTATTCCAGTGTCACCTTGTCCCAGAACTTGGCAAAAATCTGTTCAAAAGTCCAAAGAGAAAATAAAGAGCATCAGTGGAGGAATAATAGTCAAATGTCTTCACCAACATTTTTCTTTTTTTATTCTTTTTAAAGAGAATAAAAAGTAATATAAAAAAGTTAGAAAAGATACAGAATTTCAATAAACAGAATAATAGAAAGTCAACCATGGTTGCTATGTTGCGTAATGTCTTAAGATTACTTGTTTCAATTACCAGATACAAGCATGCACAATTGGTAGTATTTTGTCAAGGATTTTTGTATCTATGTTCATGAGAGAGATTGGCCTGTAGTTCTCTCTTTTGGTTGAGTATTTCTCTGGTTTTGGTATCAGAGAATACTTGCCTGCAAGAATGAGTTTAGGAGAATTGCTTCCCTTTCAAGACTATTATTTTTTTAATGTATTTGCTATGTGGTCTCACTACACAGCTCAGATTTATGGTGGTCCTCCCTTTTAAAGCCTCCCCTGCATGGGGATTGCATGCTTATGCCACTATACCTGGACTCTGTAGCTGGGTCAGCCACCCTGGGGGCAGAGCTGGCACAGCGTGTTTTGCTGTGGATCAAACTGTGGTCCCTGCACTGGCCTAAGGTTGCCTAAACAGGTGCTTTAGTCCACTGAGCTATCTCACTGGCTATCCTTTCAATTTTACTGAAGAGTTGTCATTAAATCTTCTCTAAATTACACTTTCAACTTCATTCACAGATACTGAGATATTCATAATTTTTATATCTTCTTTATTAAGCTTTGGCAATTCTTCTGAATCCATGAATCTGTCCATTTATTGTTTTCTACTCTGTGAGAGTAAGGATTTTGGAAGGAGGTATTGATGATCTTCCGAATTTCTATAGGGTCTGTAGTGACTTAGCCCTTGTCACCCCTTACTGCATGAATTTTAATTTTTCTTTCTTTTTTTAAAATAAGGTTGGTAGGGATTTATCAATTTTACTTATTCTTTCAAAGAACCAACTCTTCATTAATTCTTTAAATTGTTTTCTTTGTCTACGTTGCAGTAATTTCTGCTTTGACCTTTATCATTTCCTGCTTTTTCTGGGCTTTGGGCTTGATTTGTTCTTCTTTTTCTAGGTGCTTGAGCTGCAGCATACAGTTGTTAATTTTTGCTCATTCTGTCATTCTGTTCTCCTGATATGAAAATGTATCACTATAATTTTCCCTTTTAAGACAGCTTTCATTGAATTCCACAGCTTATATCTGTATTTTCATTTGATTTTAAATATTGTTTGTTCTTTTTTTTTTTTTGGAACCAGGGATTGAACTCAGGTCCTCACACTTGCCAGGGAAACTCTTATTCTGCTGAGCCATCTCCCCAGCCCGATTTTAAATATTGTTTAATTTATTCTTTAACATCAACTGCAACCCACTGATTTTTCAAGAGGGTATTCTTTAACTCCCATGGAGTTGTTGCTGTTTTTGTAAATAATTTCTAGTTTCATCACACTTTGGTCATGTAATATACATGGGATAATTTCAATTCCTTTGCATTTACTTAAGCATGTTCTATATGCTAGTTTATTGTTTATTTTTGGGAAACAAATCATGTGCAGCTGAGAAGAGTGTGTATTCTGATGTTGTTGGGTGGAGCACTCTCTGAAGGTCTACTAAGTCCATTTATTCACAACTTTGTTTTAGTGCTGTTATTTCTTTGATGATTTTTTTTTGTCTAGATGAACTATCTCTTTGTAACAGTGGGATGTTAAAGTCACCCCACAATTGTGTTATTGCTCATTTTATTTTTCAAGTCTGTTAAAATCCGTCTTATATAGTTAGGTCCTCCTACATTGGGTGCACATATTTTTATGATTGTTATCTCTTCCTCATGCAATTTTCCCTTAACAAGTGCATAATGACCTTCTCTATCTTTTTTTATCATTCTTGGTTTAAAATTCACAGTGTCAGCAACCACAATAGCTGTCTATGTTCCCCCCCCCTTCCGGGTTCCTATCACATGGAGTATTGATTTCCATCATCTGAATTTCAGTTTATGAATTTCTTTTTTAATTAAATGTGTTTCTTATAGATGGGATATTGCTGGATTTTGTTTCTTGGCCCAGTTTTCCAGACTACTTGTTTTGATTGATATATCAAGGCCATTTACATTGATGGTTTTAACTGATCTGTATTGGCTTATGTGTGTCATGTCATTTTTCTCCTGCAGGTTCCCTATTTTTCCCCCTCTATTTAATTGCTTCTTCTTGGTGGTTCCGTTATGTTGTTCTTGAAGTTGTGATAATTTTTTCTGTTTCTAGAATATGTATCATCACTCCTTATAGCTTTAGTTTGGTGCTCATTAAATTTTTCTGTTGTTCTTTCTCATAGAAGTATCTTATCTCTCATTTAAATTTGATAGATAGCTTTGCAGGATGCATCAATCTGGGTTGGAAATTAGTTTTCTTCAGGACCTGCAGTACTGCACTCCAGGATGTCCCTGACTTGATGGTTTGTGTTGAGAAACCTGCTTGGATCCTTATGGGCTTACCATTATAGGTGATCTGTTTCTTTACTGTAACAGCTTTTAATATTCTGTTCTTTTGTTGAATTTCGAGGATCTTGATTATTATTTGACTGGGTGTAGATTTATTTTGATTATGGCTAAATGGAGTTCTGTATGCCTCAATCATCTGTATGTCAACTTATTTTCTAATGCTTGTAAAATTTTCTACTACTAATTCTGAAAATAATCTTTTTATCATTTGTGTTGACTCCTGCTGTTTGTCAAAACCTAAGAGTCTTATTTTGATTCTTTGTATCATCTTGAAAATTTTAAACTGTCATTTCCTAGTTCGTTGTTATTTTTAAGAGCTCTTTCTTTTTATGATCACTAGCTGCCATGCTCTCTTTGAGTTCTGAAAGGCTATCTTCAGGTTCATGTAAGTGGTTTTGCCAGATTTTAATGGAATTCTTCATTTTCTGGACATCTGTCTAAATTTATTTCATGCATTCTAATTCTTTCCAGTATTATTCACTCAATATTTCCATCATTTTTCTATTATCCTTCATTTTTTTCTATTAATTTCTTCTTTAGATGTGCTGAGCAGTTCTTTCACAATTGTCATTTCTTTTTTTACTTGAGAGATTATTTCTGATCTGATTTCTTCTATGGCCAAATGCAGTTGTTTCTTTACTTCAGTTACTATCATTTCAGAAATTTCAGGGTGTATCCTCCAAATTTTTCTGTATTCTTATGTCCTTAACTTGTTATGGCTGGGCTGGAGATCTGAGATTGCCTTTTGCTCCTTAATTTTGACATTTTTGAAGCTCCCAATTCTCACTTGAACACAGCAATGGTGGTAGAGTGTCTGGACCCAGGTCTGTGAGGCTCCACAGCAGTGGAGGCTGGGGAAATAGCTCATCAGTGTAGGTGTTGGCCTGGCAAACACAACATCCTGAATTTGATCTCCAATACTAAAAATGAACAACAACAACAAAAGCAAAACAGTGGGAGGGTGGGATAGGTTCAACAAAGCTCCCACTATGCAGGGTTCAGTGTGACTTCTGTGATGGTGGGGTAGGAATTGCAGCTCAGGCCTGCTCCAGCAATACTGGGGATGCAAGGTAGGGCTCATGAATGCTCCCNGGGGGGGGGGGGGGGGGAAGAGGTCAGTGCTCACCAGATCTCTATAGCCGTGTTGGCTTCAGTCTGCCTTCTCAATGCTCCAACATTTGTTTAAAACAAAAAAGTTAGAAGAAATTAAAAAGGAGAAGAAAAACATTGACCACTAATTGCTCCTTTCAATAGCCTAACAGAGGTCAGCAGTACAATTATCCAAGCTAACCTGTTCATATATATAAATATATCTTTTTCTTTTCCTTCTTTTTTTTCTCCTTTTCCTCATTTCAGTTGTTCTTCACCTTTAAACAAATCCTTACATTTCACAGTATATTATTGTATTTTTCAGATTTTATTTTTTCTTTCAGACTCTGATTCTATCAATACAATAGGATGTTTGCACATGCGGGCCTGTTTATTTCACTTGTGAGTATGCTCTCTTATTGCATCTATTTACCTAGAAAAGCCTTCAGTCTATCTTTTTTCATAACTGAGTAATATTCTATTATGAAAAATTACCTCACTCTTTTATCCATTCCTCAGTGCCAATGATTGGCATTAGGGTTGTTTCCAAGACTTAGTTGTCACAAATAACATTGCTACAAACATGGGTAGCATATATCACTGTGGGCCATGCTATGATGTTTTCAGTTTTCCTGGAAAAACACTCAGGAGGTGTATATCTGGGTTGAATGGGACCTTAATGCATCTTTCTGAGGGATCTCCACACAGATTTCCATTATAGTTATACTAGTTTGCTCTCCTACCAACAGTGGCTAAGGATTCGTTTTACCCCACAGCCCCTCCAGCACTTTTGTCTATCACCGTGCACTAAACTAATGACAAAATGGATCAAATATTTATATAGTAAAACAGAAGTACTAAACCTACTGGAGGGGAAAGTCAGTAACAATATTAAAAGACATAGGGGTAGGTAGAGAGTTCATGAACAAAAACCAAACTGCATGGAAAATACTTCCAAGAATCAACAACTTGAATCTCACTTGTTTGAAATTTTTCTGCACATCAAAATAAATCATCAGCAGAATGAAAAGAAAACTGATGAATTGGGAACAAATTTTATCCAAGTCACTAACATTTGAATGCCCTAGTACCAAATGGCATCCTTCTACTATCTCTTCTTAAGTAGTTTACTTTCTGTTATGGCTTATATTCAGCTATTCCCCCAAAACCTTATACACTTATAAGTGTGACTTTCAGAAATGACTTGCCCATGGGTATATGATATTCCATTGATTGGTTTAATATAGTTCTCTGGGTGGCTGATGAACTCACTGAAGAAGGAAGAGCCTCTCTGGGTGTGGGTGGAGCCAAACAATAGGCTTGCAGCATGGATGGAATGAAAATGGAAGGAACGAAGTTTGTGCTGCCTCCTGCCTGCCTGCTGCGTACAGCTTCTCCCATGCTGTGCCCATCGATGTTGCACATTGCATTGGATCCACCCGAGAATGGACTGAAACCTTCACACCTTCTCAGCTAAAATAAACCTTTACTCTTTTAACTTGCAAATGTTGTGTATTTTCCACAGGGAAGTAGCTAAGACACTTTCTTATGAAACTACCTTTGCAAACAAAAGGCCCCCACTGGTACTTAGTGCACAATTTCTTGGAGACTATCAGAGGTGTCTTTATGAGGTATGATAAAAAAAAATGTGAATTCTGTTACACTGTCACATCCAACAAAATATGAAAGTTAAAAATACCCATTATAGGGTGTCCTTCTCCAACCTGTTCACTGTATCTGGAACCCTACAACTTCTAGATTTTCTCTGAAGTCAAAATTACCTTGAAAGGTAAAGCATTTGAATACATTCAGGGCATGAAGGCAGCTGTGTCATCAAAACCAAAATCACTCATGAGAAGAGACTTCCAAAATTGCTTCAACAATGGTAAGCATGGTAGGATAAGTAACTTTGACAAAAGGAAGAGTACTACCATATTTTTTTCTTTTTGTATTTAAGCACACAAGTCTACGTTATTACTTCTTGAATTTAATTTTTTTATGTATTTAGTACAGGGTCTATAGTGTCTCACTATGTAGATTGGACTCATAGTGATCCTCCTGTTTTCAGCCTCCCAAGTGCTAGGATCACAGGCATGTGCCACCACACCCAGTCTCAATCACTGTCTCAGCATCCCCTGGGGGAAGGGCTGGCATGGCATGCCAGGGATCAAATCCTGGTTCCTGAACTTGCCTAAGCAGGCACTTTACTCCACTGAGCTATCTGGATGTCTCTAAGAAATCCGTTTCTTTTGTGGTGCTCTTTTGCTGATCTGCAGTTTTCTAATTGCAAGCCCCTCATCATGAAGTCAAACTTGGCCAACAAGTTCTGTGGAAGAAAGTGAGATTGTATGGGGCAGGGAAGTAGAGGGAGGTGTATACCTCATAGTTTGCTTATGTGGAATTAGCAGGAATACATACATGGCCACAGATGGTACCAGAAAATCTTGGAAGTGTAATGGTTAGATGTGTGGATACTTGCTAGCTAACACTTAGTGTATAGGTTCTACTTCTAAAATGAAGAAAGGCAGGATGGGAGCTGTGTGATGTTAGTAGCTTTTATTGCAATAATATTACATGGATACCGATTGGATAGACTATTGAAAAGGATAACTTACTTTGAGGCAAGCTGCACTGGGCACAAATGCTCTAAATTAGAAACCATATGTCAGGCTGACATTAAAACTTTACTTCCTGTATCTACAATTATGCTTTTGGCAATCTGTAGGAAGAGCTAGGTGCCTGCCAGGAAAGGATTAAGAAAGGCACAAAGGTGGATGCTCCAAGTGTGGGATCAGACATTGTCAAGATTTTTGGATTTTTAGCAAACTATGAGCCACGCACAATTCTAAATTGGACAATTTCAAATAATGTCTCAAAGACACAAAAGACAATGGGCAGCAGAAGCAAGGTGGAGGAGTACACCATGCGGCTGAAATGACAAGTAGGGTCAGAGATGATGACTCCGCTAAAGAAATACAAGGGGAGTGAGGAAATGATTATAGCCAATTAAATAATTGTGAGTGTTTGAAAGACTGGAAGGGAGACTTGCAGAGTGCTAATAGTGATGCATGGAAAGTAATCTGCTCTAGCCTGAGGTCATAGAATTTCTCCCTCACTATAAGAAGGATTATTTTGTTTGAGACCTACAAGATGGAGAAGGACAGAGAGGCTCACTGAAGAAGGGAAAGGAGTAAAGGAGTCCTATGATTTTGGTATGGACCCCAAGGGCTTATGTGTCAGAAACTCAGTCCTAGGTATGACACAATAGAAGTGCTGAGAATTGAAAAGTTGGGAGGTGATTGAAGTTTATGCCCTTGGAAGGAGCTGGTAAAATATTCCTGAAAAGATGCTTGGTTCTCAGTAGGAGGTTATTGAAAGAACAGGGATGATGACTGAATACATTTCAATCTTCCTGTCTCATGAGGTGATCCCTCTTGCTCCCACCTATTATTGTCAAGGTGATTCCACCACTCTGTCCTCAAAGCTGCCAGAAAACTGCTTAGTCAAAGCTGGCACTGTGCCTTTGAAGCTCCAGAACAACAACCTAAACAAATCTCTTTACTTTATGAATGATTTAGCCTTAAGTATTTTGTTATAGTAACTGAAAATTCACTCATTTGGCATCTAAAATATTTCCCAATTTATTCAAGGTTGAAAGAGAAGGTTGCACTTCTTGTCAGTGAGCAAAATCTTTCCTGGAAGACACTTAACAGACTTCTCTTATCTACTGGGTCCCCTCAAGCTTCGAAGGACTGTGGAGATTATCATCAAAGTGGTTGTGTTGTGATCAAGTCGGACTAATTGCCACAAACACCTAAGCTTGATCATATAATTGCACTAGAAAAAAATGAGCAAGAAAAGAGAAGAGTGTTATCTGTTGACCATTTAGTTAACAGTGTCAATCACAAAGGTTTACAAGTAATTTGAGGAGGCAACACTTAATCAATTTTCTAGAACAATGCAAAACCAACTTGAATAAAGCACACACGGAAATAGTCAATACAGAAATATGTTTTCTATACAGGAAAGGATGAGGCAGATTTTAGTCCAAGCTAACATTTGTTAAGCACTAGTAGATTTTACTATATCACCTCATTTAATTTTCTGAAGACCTTGGAGAGGAAAGAATTATGCTTTGCTCCATAACTTCCCTAAACTATAGAAGAACTTGTATAAAAATGTGCAGTGATGCTCAGAGAGAATAATATTAGTGTGAGACTGAGTTACACTTACCAACATGAGCCATCATTTTTTAAGCACCAAGCTATGGGACATGCACAATTCTAATTCTCTACAAAGAGATAAAAATAATGATTACAGATGCTTCCATCTATTGTCCTATATTGTTCAATTTAATGGAACAATGCACAGGAAATTAAACTATGTTTCCAAGTGCATATAGGTACACAAAGACTGCCAAAACTTACCTTGAGGTTGCCTGACTCTAGGACACTGCCCATGAACTATGATGTGATGCTGCCCCCAAGGCTCTCCACATCATAACAGTGTACTCTGGAATGTGATGCTTAACCCTCAGGAACTCTGGGGGGCCCTTTCAAGCATTCTCTCAAGGTGGTGCATAGTGGCTTCCCAGAGGTAGCATCTATACAGGTGGGACCACTTCTCCATCTGGAAACAGTCATTTTTAGGAGATGGGAATGGGTACAACTGATAAGAGTACCAGCTAAGGGGGAAAAAACAAAAGAAAACAAAATAGTTTTAAAGGAAAATACTTAAAGCCCAGCCAGATAGCTGATCCCCGGGGTACAGTGCCAGCTCCACCCCCCAGGATGCACTGAGAAGGCAGTTGAGACTGGGTATAGTGGCGCAAGCCTGTAATCCCAGATTGCGGGAGGCAAAAATAGGAGGATCACTACAAGTCTGATCTGTGTAGTAAGACCCTTTGTACCCTATGCTAAATACATTTAAAAACTATTTAAACCCCAAAACCTCAATAGTTCAGTAGGACAAAGAGTTATCATAGAATTCTTCCGATTAAGTAATTTGTTATAATGGAAAATATGTTTTAAAAATTACTCTCAATAATCATAGATTTGGGCAAAAGAGAATGACAAATTATTTTAATTTTAAGATATTGAGGGCTCTGAGTTCAGTTCAGTTCCCAGAGCTCCTTCTAGGAATGACTGTCAGAGGTTCTGTGAGAAGCTGGTTTGTGTCTTAGCTATGTTTAGATAATGCAATAGCTCCTGCAACAAAGAATACTACGTAATTCAGAAACTTAAGAAAGTGAAGTTGGCCAGATTTCTGAGCGATTTCCCCCCCATATCATAGAGAGTACTGATTCAATTGGCATATAGTTTAATATTACCAGCAGAATTCCATGAAGTGAGATTTTCTTTCTAATCCTAAAGTTCCCAAAAGGCTATATCAAGGTTCAGAGGATGACAGCAATAAATTTGTTTCCCAAGAAAATCTATAACACTAATCCTAATTTTATATTTAATTTTAAGAAGAAAATAGCCAATCAAATGTAAAATCATGGTCAAAGGAAATGAAATTTCAAAGCAAGGAAAGAAATAGGCAAATACATAATAAAGGGAAACCACCTTTCAAACTGTGTTTATGGTATAGGAGAAAGAAGAGCACGAAGATTTTGAAGACTTGTGAAATAAGTCTTGGCTGTCATACAGTGAACGAGCTAAGAGAGAAGCCTAGCTCTGTTAGAAGTAGGGCAACGAGTCTTCCCCCACCCTCAACCGTGGATTCACAAGCTTCCAGGACAAAGAAGCAGCCAAGGGTTGATAGAAATCCAGATTAGACGTCTTTTGTCTGACGATATTCGCATTGTAGTCACCTTGTATTTTC
>NDGM011081995.1:0-10416 GCA_002564305.1 Octomys mimax | reverse complement strand
ATTTATTATTGAAACTGTCCTACTGATCAGTTTTGAAACTGTCTCACTGCTATTTGTTTCTCAATAAATTATTTTTTTAAAAATGCAGGGTAAGGATATGTTTGTGGGCTTCACAATATTACTACTGTAGCATGAATACGAGGTACCTTAGCAGGTATAATCCCCAAAGACCCCTCCAACCACCCTCCAGAAAAATGCCCTAAGGACCTGTGGCCTAGACAGAGGGGTGGGGAGAATGAAGGGGTGGGGAGTATGGGGGCCATCTCACTATAGGGGCATGTGGCAGTGTGGCCACAGTGACAGAAGGAAACCATTCCTGAGGAAGTGGGGCAAGGGAGGGGTTACAGCCAAGGGCTCTCAGGGGGAAGGTGGCAGATGAAGAACATGAGCTTCTCTCCCCAAAACCTCAGCCACTAGGGACACTCACGGCGCTGGGCAGGGACCATCTCTATTTTCAATGTAGTTATTCTTACAGATGGAGGGTGGAAGATAGAAGTATTCTTTTTTTAAAATGTATTTGCTACAGGGTCTCACTACACAGCTTGACTTACAGTGATCCTCCTGTTTCCAGCCTCCCCAGTGCTGGAATTACAGGCCTGTACCACCATGCCTGGGCTGGCTCCGAATGCCTGGGGGTATGTGGTTCCAGGGATCAAACCCCTCCCCAGTCCCTGCACTTGCCAAAGCAGGCGCTAGTGCACTGAGTTACCTAGCTGGCCCAGGAAGTATTCTTAACTATCAGATTTTATCTGGATAGACACTAGGCCAAGGGGTATGCTTTACTCTTACAGACACAAAGAAGAGTGACCTTTATCCCTTCAGTTCTGAAATTCCCCAAGAGAGGGTGGGCAAGGCCCAAGGCTCCCTCTAGTTCCTAGCTTCGGGCTTCCTCTGGCCCTTACCTGCCAGCCACCTGGCACCACTTAGTTCTATGCTCAGCTCCTCTGGTCTCTCTGCACTCAGTGAATGCGAAACTGACACACATACCACGGGAAATTAAAGAATGCAGAATAATAATGTACTAATTTTTATTTGCTAAATATATACTAAAACTCACTTTTCTTAATAAATGCATGCAGTAAAAACATTCAAAAGGAACAAAAGCATATCTGAGGAAAAAAAAAAAAGTTTTTCTTTACCCCCTTTTCCAGTTTCTTAAGCATACATCCAGCAAAAGGTAACTACCCTCAAGAAAGGGTAGCTCTGCCTGACGGGCATAATCTCCACCGCTGGAGCAATCGGGGAAGGCTTCTCAGATGAGCTTTTGCCACAGACAGAATGCAGGCAGCGGCTTGGGGAGAGGACAGGATGGGATGAAGATGGGAAGCAAAGGAATCGGGCGTGGTAGCGCACAGCTGTGATCCTAGCACCTGGGAGGTTGAGAGGAAGGATAGCTGTGAGTTTGAAGCCAGCCTGGGGGCTACAAAAGTGAGCACAAGGCCCGCCCAAACTGCATAGTGAGATCCTGTCTAAAGATACAAAGATGGGAAGCAGAGACAGTTTCAGAGGCAGGAATGAGCCCAGCTCCGGAAGGGCAAGCAGGTAGACAAGCCTCACTGAAAGAAAGGGTGTGTCCTCAGGGCTTACCCAGAGGAAGAGGACAAGAGGCCTAGGATACAGAGCAGGCAGAGATGCTTCCTGCTGGCCAGGGGGGAAACAAGCAAACAAACAAACAAAAAACCATGGGAATGTGCTTTTAAACATGAGGGTGCCATGTAGGAAGGTAGGAACGGTACCCACGGTTACACTGGCACCAACAGAGATGTCTGGCAGGAAGACCGGGGCGGGGCAGATCAGAAACCACAGGGAATACAAAGAGCTACAAAGTCATGGGATGAAAAAAGAAAGTGAGGCCCTTGGTACGGGGAGGGTGTTGTGTGGGCACTGGGAGAACAAGGCAGGCAACTGGAGAGCCAGGAAAGAGGACGAGGAAAACAACTCAAATTTGGAGCTTATGATTTAGATGATTTGGGGTGAGAAATTCCGCAGGGACTTGCCTGATAGACTGTGGGTTTTGGGAGACAGGCCAAAGATCTCTATCAATTTAAGGTCAAAAATAAAGAAAAAAGATGGAAAAGGGGGCAAAAGACAGAGTGAAAAGACAAACAGGAGAGCACATGGGGTAAAGTTTAGGAGGAAACAGTGGACAAACTATCCCACAGATTATTCTAAAGCGCTCATAATTATAGGGTTGTAGGTATTGTATGTCCAGACTCCTCAAATAATACATTTAAAAGCAGGCAAACTAGCTAAGGACAGCACGCAGAGAAGCAAAAAGATGACAGTTTACTCAAATAGGAAATAAGTCACATTAGATGTGTCCCCAGGAAACAGGAGAGACAAGGCAGAGAAGTGTAATGCTCTTTCGGCAGTGGTGCTCGTAACACACACCAGAATGGGAAGTGTCTCTCAAGCCCACTGTCTCAAGAGCTGTGTTGGCAGGGAAAATAAAACACCCAGCAGCCACCAAGCAAGACTCAGACACCTCCTGGCAATGTCACAATGTCATAGCATCTCATCTGTGCTCACGCCCTTGGGACTTGATCTAGGTGGAAGTTTCCGCAATTACATGGATGGGTGCTCTGTAAGTTCCTGATGTACAGGCAACCTCAGCCTGACATTCTTTATTAAATTCCAAATGGAAGCCAGTAGAGAACAGTTGTACACTGAGCCCATTTAAGGGTATTTAGTTATTGAAGACAGTGGCCTACTTATGAGTGATGCTGTATCAGTGTGCATTTAGGGTTACAGATTCACTGCACTCTTGAACAGTACAAGGGAACTTCTAAGCTGGCTGCCTGGTCAAGACTGCACAACTGGGCTGGGGAGATGGCTCAGTGGAATAAGTGCTTCCCTGGCAAGCGCAAGGGCCTGAGTTCAATCCCCGGTTCCTCCAACAACAACAAAAAGACTGCACAACTGTACTCATCCTATATTTTAAGGACCTGAGGTTATAAGCCTAGCTGTGGGACAATCTGCCTCTTTTCAAATGTAAAATAATCTGTAGCCAGTACCACATAATGAAAGCAATATTTCAAGGGCTTCTGGAGAGCTTTGGAGTTCTTAACCATTCTTTTCTCTCTAAATAGAGATATGTACTTTTTTAGACAAAACATGTAATACAAATATTACAGTCTCCTGGTGACAGTACAAGCTGGCTGAGGACAGACTACTGGAACACAGGTAGACAAGCATTAAAACACATAACTTCTAACTACATTCACCACATATCTGCTACATATGTCCCAACCCAAATTCTCAAAGATAGTTCACTGACTCATTGGCTTTGTATGCAGCTCCTTGGAAATAAGAGAAACCACAAGAACGCCTCACAGCTGGTCTACAACCTGCTGCTGAACCGCACTGGCTGGCAGAGGTGGTACAAACTGCCTCATTGCTGTCAGAGACAATAACAGAGACAATGTCAAGTTGAATTTTTAAAAAGATGAATAAACTGATAAAACATTCTGTGTCATTACTACATCATAGCTTTGCAGTAAAACCTGCTCAGACACAGTATGGTCTTGGTTTCCACCTTATAGGTTCTCTTATAGTCTCTGTATTGGTTCTGTAAGTAGGTGCTGTTGGGCTGAATTTCAACACTGCATAAATTTAACACTGCATAAATTAACACAGGAAATTCCCCCAAGAATGAGGGAGAAGCTTTGCACATTATAGAAACCCCTTCCTTCATTTAAGGAACTGCTAACACTTAATGTGAGAAAGAGATTCCTTGCTATTGCTCATCATTCACATATTAGGCCTACAAGAACTTTGTAAACAACTAGGTAAATTATTAAAAGGAGAGAACACTTCAGGAATTCACTTTGCTCTTTGCCCAAATCTCCTGGTTTCTGCTACTGTGGAACAACTGGCAACTCACACTGTCAACACGGACAGTGCCCCTAGAGACTTGAGGTGGTATATAATTTCCATTTATTAAAATGATTTTAACTGCTTTCCTCAAATATTTTTGTTACACAGTAATCTTGCCAACTGATTTCTGAACTGTAGGGGTTTTTTTGTTTGTTTTTTGTAGGGTCTGACTATCTTCACAAGGTGCCAGCTACTGGATATTTCATAATTTCATAGTTAAGTAAAATTATGGCAACCCAGGATTGATATGCAACCTTAACAAAGAGAATTTTTTTTTTTTTGTCTTACTTTGTTTTGAAACATATCTCCTGGTGCTTCTCTCTGGATGGGCTTACTCACACTGCCCAAGATCGGGAACCTGACCAGGCTAGTACAGGTGTAGGAATGTCTACACATACACAAGGGGAAACTAACCTGTGAGTGTGTCCTGAGTATGACCTAGGCCTGGTACCTGAGTTTTCACTAAAAAGGAAAAGTGCGGGTTGGAAGGGAACGGAGCTGTGCTGAGAAGAAAAAAGACAGCATGAAGCAACGGTAAGAGGGAAAAGTAATCTATAAATTCACTTTATGAGAAGCACAAAGCCAGGCTTGTCTGAACACCACTCCTCACTACCTGAAAATCTGATTAGCTAACTTATTTTCTCTTTAGTACCTATCAGTTTGTTCTTCCAAGCCAGGTCTGCTTTTTGTTCTTCCTGCTTTGGAGGAAACATAAGTTAACTTTCCTCTGCTAGGATCTTATTTTTATAGCATTCTATGACAAATGCTCTGTGTAATATTAAAATTAAGTAATTAACTGTTCATACAACTTGATTCAGTAACAGACAGAACACCAGCACTGCAGTACTAACTCTTGAAGGACGAGCACTAGAAAAGAAATACCTATTAAAAGAAATGAAAATCTATTAACATGGAAATATTTCTATTAGACTCAGATTAAAAAAAGAGCAAATGGCATAAAGCAAACTATTACTCTCAGAAAGTGGTTTAGAAAAGGAATTTTATGATAGAAGAGGCTGGGGTAACACATTTAAAGTTTGAATCTTGTTTAATAGGTCTACAAATTCAAAGGGCCACCCCCCAGAAGGGTGGACAATCTATTAAGAAACACTCATGTGTCATCCCGTGTAGTGTAGCCCAGCAAGGAGATTAATAATATCATTAGGTGATGATGATAAAGGCTTTAAACACAAGGAAAACATGCTCCCGTGGGGTCTTCCCATAGTTAACCTGGATTTATCTTCATGCTCTTTGACAGTGGGTGGTATGTACATCAGAACCCACTCCCTCAATGTAGATTGGGGTGCCTGAAACAAGAGAGCCAAGGGAAGGCCTGGTCACCCCTGTGAGCTAGCCAGGGAACGCTAGCTCCTGCCCAAGAAGGGCAGGAAAGGCTCCTCCCCCAGGACTACCTAGTTTCAGTGGAAGTAAGAGGGGAGAAGACAATTCTATTTTTCAGGTGCTCTTGATCTCTTCTCACACCACTTTCCAGTATGTTCTCAGGCACAAGAATGCAATCTTTGGGTTGGCATAACCTGATCTCTCAGATCAGTAGACAGTGATGACTTCCCCATCTTCCCAAAGAGGAAGAGCACAGACCCAGCTGGACTTCTGAAAGCTGAAGATCTCAGTGCAATCTCATTCAAAGGGCTCTACAGTTGTGCCTCTTAGTCTTCTAGGGAGTGTGGTGACAGTTTAGGCACCCAAATCCCACCTCTAACCTACTGAATCAGAATCTCCAACCCCATGTGATTCTGAGGTGCACCCATATTCATGATCTGATTTTGCAGAGAAAGACCCTGGGTTTGGAATCCAAAGCAGGCTCTTCCACCCCTAGGAGTCACATTCTCTGGGTGCTAAGTGTACAAAGGAAACTGTGAGGCTGGTTACATGATTTGTAAGTTGCTTCTAGCTCCCCCAGCCTGGCTACTAGTAATATCATGCAGAGTTCAGAGGAGACAACCATAAAAGAGAATCCTGATTCTAAGCTACTACTATTTTCAGGTCCTCGTCACAATAAAATAAATATCTGAGCTGTGATCAAATACAAATCCAATTTACAGGGGACATAAACTACACTGTCCCTAAGAAAGAGGACTGAAATTTGCCAGGGCAAATCCCCCCCTATGTACTAATACTGTGGTTCTCTATTCTGGAAACTATGTATTGGAGAAGCCATTTCTCTTTTAGAAATGAGCAGACTGGGTAGGTATGCCAGTCTTGGAATGGATTAATGTCACATTGAGCTCTAGTCACATTTGCAAAAGTCTTCTCCCCATGCCCTTGAATGCAGCCATACTACTATTTCCTAATATTTTTAAAGAGGTCAACAGGAAGCACTGGTCCCAAAAGGGATGGGCTTAACTCACAAGATGTTCTTAGTTTTATCCTTCCTTGAGGTGGGCTGACTGCTTGGTTTTTGACCCAATGCCTACTATTGATTTAAATCTCTGTTGTGGTTTATGAACTCCTCACTCCTCAGGCCTCACACTGCTTTTGGGAGTCTCTTGGGCTAGCCCTTGCTTCAGATCCTAGTATTTCTTTGGTTCTTCTGATCCTATCCCCCTGCTCTAGGTTCTAAATCCCTTACCTTCTATAGTTCTTACCTCATAGGAGAAAAGGCATCTTCGTATAGTACAAGCCTGGGCTGGCCATGGTATTCTACATTTTTAAATGCAGTTTATTTTCCAGCAGTCTACATTCTGCCAGACAGTACTGTGCTAAATATTCTACATTTTACCAATGTTGGAGAATCTGAGAGACTGTTTCTATCACCTCTCTGTCTGTTCTGTGGCTGTGGGTTCTCTAGGGCTGTCAGGAGTATGAACTCAGGAGAAAGATATGTTGCTGTGGGAGGCCAGGCAGCAGACAGACCAATGGCAAGTATAGCTCAGCTTCCTGGGTAACAGAAAGATCTAGGAGGCAAAGTCACAAAAAATCTGCAAGTCTCAATAGTAGGGATGCTGGCTATATTAAAGAAACTATACCCTTTGAGTGTGCCCATGAACACGTGCTTATGAGAAAGCAGAGTCAGTCCTAGGATAACAGCTCCTAGAAGGCACTCATGGATCCCCTACTCCAAATCCTTGGTGCACCAAAAAAGAAACTGAAATTCTAGTTACCATGATTAGATTAGGGTGCCAGCAACAGCTTTTCCCAAAAACTCTATTTTCCAGTAGCAGACGCAATGCAGATCTGGAAGCTAACTCTCTCTTACTCTACACTGGAGCACATTTTGGTCCACTAATTGACAAATGTTACAGGCTTTCCTTGCTCCTTTCTTTCCATGGCCCCATGTGAGGCAGGTGTAGTGAAATGGAACAGGAACCAGGCTCTAAGAGTAAGAAGAGATAATTCAATCTTGGGGAGCTAAGAGAATTATGGAGCTAGGAGAAAGAAGAGAAACAAAAGTCTGTTTCAATTGGTGCTCTTCATTTTTAAATGTTGTATCTCATATAGCTGTCCAGTAGCTTTTACGTCTTGGAAATGATAATTAAAGCAATTTAATATACCTTTACCCTAATGAAGAACACATAACTTAATATACTGGAAGTAACATTCACAATGTCTCATGTCAACCCATGAGAAATTGTTTAGAGTAGCTGAAGATTGATGGGCATAAGTAGATGAATAAGAAGAAAGGAAAAGTAAAGCTAAGGAACATCCGGAAATTTTCCTACCAGTAAAATCTATTAGTCTCTGCAACAGTGCCCAAGGGAACCTGTGAAAGCCCAGTCTTATGAGTCATTTAAAAGTGGAGTGGGTTTGGCTCCTGGAATTATTCCACAGGGGAAACTTGGTGAATGTCGGAAATGGACAAGAGGCTCTAATGGGCTGCTGTCATGTGGACATGTCTGGCCTGTTCTCGGGATCTAACACAAAGTGCAAGGAAGGTGGCCCATCAGAAACTGCTACTGTAGTGCGGATCACATATACTGCCAACGTCTCTCCCAGCAAAGAGGTAGGTTGGGGTCCTGAGATTAGATAGACTTAAGGAGTAAAAGGTCAACTTTGTATCACAAGAATAGTAGCCTCAGTGGTGGACTTAATTCTTTCTACAATTTTGGTTGCAAATGAATCGGATGCGAACAGAATCAAATTTCCCCATAAGGTCAACGCAGAACCGAACCACTGAATTGATTTCATTCTTGTTCAAAAACCAAATGTTACTTTATTAAAAAATTTGAGAGCCGGCCAAACAGCTCAGTGGATTAAAGTGCCTGCAAGCAGACGCAGGGGACGGGGGTTCAATCTCTGGGCCTGCCTTGCTGGCCCTGTCCCTGGGGCACTCTGAGATGCAACTGAGACTGGGCATGGTGGTGCATGTCTATGATCCAGCTCTTGCGGGGCTGTAAACAGGCAGATAACTATGAGTCCGATCTAGTCGTGAGAGCCTGAACACTCTATAGACCCTTCCCTTAAAAAAAAAAAAAAATATATATATATATATATATATATATATATATATGTATGTTTTGTTTGAACAAATCTGAAGATACATTTGGTCTAGTTGTTAAATTTACCATCACAACTTCCCAGGGTTTCAGTGCTCTCAACTGTAACATGGTGAAAATAAAACCATTTCTATTTACATCTCAGGTTGTCATAAAAAAACAAGAGTATGGATGTGAAATGACCTTGAAATGTAAAGTACCACAGAAATGTAAATGGCGGCACTTCTTGGTTCTTGCCCCCATTTCAATGCCACCCATCTACAAACAAATTTTTGTGGACTTTTTTTTTTATTACCATATAACTTCTTAGTAACTGAACATAAAAGCTGTGGGGAAAAAAAGATACTTTAAACATACTAGCTGTAAATAATACCAAATGATACAGCAAACTCAGGAATGAGGAAGAAGAGGGTCTCTTTTGAAATTATTACTGTGCTTTTGAACGATCTGCCTGGTCTTGTTATAAGGAAAGAAGGAAAAATAAGATTTAGTACTTCGTATAAATGTTATCCTTACAGTATGACCCCCATTCACAAAACAAAATCAATTCTCAAGGTCACACACTTAATAAGTGAGGGTTTGGATACAACTCAGAACCTGGAAAGTTCTAACTCTACTGTACTATGTGGCACACTGGCATTTATCACATGCTAATTTTTTAAAATTGCATAAACATGTACCATTCAGCTCAAGGGACAAGGTGCAGATGATTCAACACAACCTAGGCAGGCAGGCTGGAGTCAATGCTCCAAACTCCATCATAGTTTTCCTTTCAGCCATCTACAAGATACCAATGTTGAAACATGTGCTATGTCACTGCCTTTCTTTCTACCAACTACCCAGTAGTCAATAAGGCTCCATTATCAGGTTAGAAAAACCCATGAGTCAATCTGAAGGGCCCAAGTGCTTCAGGGAGCATTAATATTGAAAGTTTGGGGCTTGTTGAGAGCATATCAGAAGCTATTTTTGACAAATAAAGTGTACTAATAGAACATTAGCAACACAGTACCTACACCAAAGACCTTTAAAGAATAGAATCCATGGCATACACTAAGAGTTAGAGAAGTGCTGTTTCAAGCAAGAAACAGACAAAAGCTGAAAGCTACGAGGCTTTTAAAGACAACATGGGCTTTTAATCTCAAAGCAATTTTTTTCCACTGGTATTACTGAAAAACTGTTGTTTTTCAGCTATCCAGACAATACCAACTCTCCCGTCAGATATTTGTGAGTGTTAGAAATTTACAGTAAGTGGTATTATTATAACTATAGCAAATTGGACCACAGAAAGTCATGCTGGGTAACTCAAACACTATATTTAGTTGGGTTAGAAGGTCAACTCTAGGAAATTTGTCAGCAGAAAGAATCATGGTTTCTAACAATTTCTATTTCTCAGAACCACCTACATCCAACTGTTAAAGCAGTTTAAATGATAGGTAATTAGTGAATTGTTAGAATTGTTAATTTGCGTTAAGGTCATCATTAGCTTTCTAAAGTACATACATTAGAGAAAAAACATGTCCTGTAAACGTCAGATTATTCTGATACTGCCAAAAGAAATATACGGAAGCAAGGGAAGTTCTTTCAAAAATTCTATCTTGGTCTCCCTTTTCCTGTTCAACTGAGGAACCTCAACCAAACTTGTAGAAGGACTGATTAGGAATTGAATGGTATAAGACTATCTCCTCCTCATGGACTCAGAGCTGCAAGACACTTAATTTACATCTTCATTTTTGCTGGTTTTGAATACTGGTTTAGGAGTGTGAGGCAATGACCTTAGAGATTACAAGTATTAGCACTCAAAAAGTTCACAGCAAATGATGAAAGTATAATTTTAATAGATTCTTTTTCTCTACAAGTAAATGATTTTAACAAAAGACGAATCCTTACTCTTTCATTACGATAATTCTTGCTGAGGAAGACTCTGAATTTATAAAGCTTTTCTCCACATATAAGCCTTACCCCTGCCCCAAAGTACTGGGCTTTCTACTCTTTGGTTCGTCAGGCAGTTGGTGCACACACCTACCTGTTTGGCATGATTGACACAGTGCAGGTACTGGTTGGCCAGAGCGGAGCAGCTGAGGGTCTG
>NDGM011081992.1:0-10139 GCA_002564305.1 Octomys mimax | reverse complement strand
GGGGGGGGGGGGAAGGCAAGCAGGTTGTCCCCAGGAAGCTATCTCTTCCAGGGACTTTTATAGTATAAAACCATATGGTGATGCAGGTCTAAGGTGGTGGAGACCATAGGAACTCACTTAAGTGGACATACGGTGGGACAAAACTGTGGTCAACCAGTGAGATTACAAGCACCATTGCTCAGGTAAAATTGATTAAATCCAGTACCAAATGAGGAAGCAAGTCACAGACATGAATATGCGACAGGGTCTCTTCCTGTTGGGGGTTGGGTTAGTGACTCTTTTGGGCTCTTTTTAAGATGATTGATACCTATTTAGAATATCAATCACTGATGCCCTGTCCAAGAGAGGAACAGAAGGGCTTGGGGGGGAGGCAAGCAGAAAGTATGTGGCTGCATTTGTTTCCTAAGAAAGTATGTGGCTGCATTTGTTTACCCTTGCCTTCAGATATGGCCCATATTGGACTGTCTGTCTCTTCCAAGTTGCAAAGTCCCCTTGACTTCCATATTGTCTCCTTGAGGGCCTGGCCCTGTCTGGCTGCCTATAATATTGTTATCTACTTCAGCTGCCTGCAACATTCATGGTTATTTCCTACTATTCACAGGAGGAAGCCGAAGCTCAAACAGGCAATGTGAGTGTGGCACTTAAATCAATGAAGCAGATTTATAGAATCAAGTATGCCCTCTGAACAGATAATCTGTACTCCCTCGTCCACACACAGGCTCCAATCAAGCAAGAATGATTCCTCTCTTCCTCACTTCCATGCAGTTCTTCTCTCAGTTCTACTTTCCTTAGTTCACATTGGCTATCAAATATGACTTTTTAAAAATACAGTTGAGATTTCAATTTTTTAAAGTTTTTGTTATACTAAAAGGTGCAGTGCAAGAACCCATCCACCAAATACTCTCCCTCACTTCAAGTACAACTTAACCCATTATTCTTGCCACTTCCTGAAACAATTCTAGAAGTTCTTATTCATGAATATCTTTTCTTGTGCTCTCTGCTGCCACAATTTCCTGAACCTATTCAAAACACTGACCTTTCATGGTCATTTTTAATTTGGGGAAGAGCCAGAGCCACATGGTATGGGATCCAGAGAACAAGGTGGATAAGATCATGCTGAAGGCTTTCACAAGCCTGCTTCACTGTTAGACAGTACTCAGCAGCAGTTATCAGGGTTTGATCTTACATTGTAAAGACACTCATAAAAGAGGCCTTTTAGAACTGGTAAAGAAAGTGTCAGGAACAGTGGGATATGCGTGTTGGAGCAAGGAGTTGTACTTTACAGGAGACTCACAATACTGTGTCTTTTACTATAATAGGCCTTTTTACTTTAACACACACATGCATGCACACACACATATATACCCACACATTATATTTTCTGATCTGCCTTGTATACCAATCACGACTCGCTCTCCTAAATGTTTTGCAGTATAGTTGGCACCATTCATTTGTGACTCCTTAAAGCATTTTAAAAATTGGTTTTCTGCATCTGTCCTCCAATAAGATTACAGATCCTTTAAGGATAAAGATCAAGACTGATAGTTTTCTTTTTCTCTGTATTCAACTTAACAATTAGCAAAACCAATGTAGCATAACCCATTACACTATCCTGTTTCTGTAAGTGACCAGTAGATAAACATGAACTTGTACACGAGGACTTTTCAGGATGGTTTGTCCCTTTTTGTTCCTTTAACCAGGCCACAACAGAGAGGTTATGCCATTTGTTACTGTCAAGCTTAATTAAGCCCATTATAATTCATTAACCTCTGTGCTTGCTTTGTAATTAACATTGATTAACACAAATGAGTACAAAATAGGCCATCAGCACTTTCCAAAGGCACTGATTCCAACTGTATTGGTAATTCAATACAGTACAGAAGATGGCAGGATAGTAATTTGTACCCTTTACATAAGGAGACAAATGCTACAGTTCGAAACGGAGCCAAGAAACAAAATAGAATGTTCCTCTGTTTCACCTGACTAAACCTTTACCCTGCTAACCTGTCATCGTGTGACTGCTTAAACATTTGGCAAGGCAACTGTGAGGGCCTCATTCCAAGGGCCTTGCTTCATTGTATTCCTGAGACAAAAGAGAGAGCGAGCAAGTCAGCAGTGTTTCCAGGCTGACAGCAGAAGGGCTGCTCACTGCAAAGCAGCGCTCAGGCTCAAGACAGGCAACAAAGACCTGGCCATCATTTTGTAGTTCTGGGATAAAATCCAGGTTTTGGTGGCAGCAGGTTAAACTATGAAGTTGCTCAACAATAAGTGCCCTGGAGACACTGATTCAGAAACACTCAAGTGACCTAGAAATAAATTCGCTCTGCCTGCTCACCTCCCCCAAATCCCTACATTTCAGATTGTATTCAGCAATGACCCTCTGAATTCACTTGGTCTTGGAGCTCATGCAGGTCAGCAGCCATATAGAGAGGAGAGCCCCAGGCTCATGTGTAAATATGGTGGGTTGCAGGAGGGGATGGGCACACACTTGTTCACATGTTTCCAGGAAGAAGCTGGGTTGCTTCCCAGCTGCAGAAGCCTTTGTTGTATATGAGTAAGTGGGGCTCTGCCCCACTGCCCCAGAGAAGGATTAGCAGAATTGATAACACCCAAATCAACTGACTCTGCACAGACGACTTGCTAACGAGGACCTGGAATTCTCTGAACTCACTGCTACTTCGCTGGAACATACACTACAGAAATGTTTCAAATATTGCAGAGGGGTATGACTGACAAATGGAGTGTTTCAGAGTCTTTCTTTTGTCATGTTTATGAAGATTCCACCAGGTAGTAAAACTTATGTGATATATATATGTGAATCACAAAGGGGAAATCTGCCAGGTGGAAATATGAAAAAAATTCTGAACACCTGTAACTATCAACACTGGGATCTAAACCCAGATATTTGGATCCTTAAGGCTCAGATCTTCTTCTTCAGTGCCTCTTCACCCAGAAGAGTTGTGTTAGAGAAATTGCTAGAAATAGAAAAGCAATATTAGAAGCAGAATTAAATGAAACCATAGAAGAAAACATAACTGTGCATTCATACAGTGTATCAACTTTAATTAAGGAAGCACTTCCCAAAGGCACTGATTCCAGCTGTATTGATAATTTAATACAGTATAGAAGATGGCCGGATAGTAATCTGTACCCTTTACATAAGGAGACAAATGCTACAGTTCGAAACAGAGCCAAGAAACAAAATAGAACCACCATCATAAGTGACATCGGTGACATTTGTCTTAGTTTCCACAACGTTCCTTCCTGTGGTTATCAGGCACCACCGAAGAGGACTCAGCCATCTCCTGTTTTTCTCTCTTTTCTCAAAATAAAAAGTACACCCAGACTATTTTTTATTTTGAAAACAAAATATAAAGTACATTTGTTGATGTGCATGGAGCATGCACATATTACATATACAACTAAGTATTTGATTTCAGCTGCATGTATCTTTCTTGGTCTATTTTCTGTTGCTACAGTAGAATACTGGAGACAGGGTAATTTATTAAGAATAGAGGTTTATTTGACCTCACAGTTCTGAAGGGTAGCAAGCTAAGAACACGATAGCAACATCTGCTTAGCTTTAGCTGGGAGCCTCATGCTGCTTCAACTCATGGCAGAAAGCAGGAGGGAAAGAGGCACCTCAGAAGAGAAGGAATCCAAGGGATAAGTGGACCACCATCATAAGAGGGTGCCTTCCTTCCCACATGTCCCATAGCCCCCAGTGTGTTCGTATTCCCTGATCATCACTAGTATGTCAGCTAAGACATGGCGTGCTAAATTGTGTTCCTGGGACTCATAGACGTTTCTCTTACTTTTAGTGAAGTTAATAACTTTTTCAATTATCTAGGAGCCTCTTGCATTCCCATATCTCTGTAACTATCCCCATCTTCTACTCCTCTGTTCATTCAACTATTTTATTATCACTCTGTACAAGTTGTTCATAAATTAGAGAAATTAACATTTCCAGTGGTATCATTATAATTATTTCCATAGTTTTGGCTTGTGTTTTTCTTTCCCTGAGGATATCTGAGTGTTTGTTTGTTGTTTGATTTTGTTTTCAATAGCAATCTTCATTTCCCTATTTCACAAACAAAGCTGATGAATTAGTTGCCTTTTTGGTGATTAATCAGAAGAAACCAAATCTCACATCTCAGCAAACTCCTCTGATTCCTCCTTCATTCTGACCTTGGCTGGGGCTGGGGCTGGGGCTGGGCCTGGGACCACAACTGCAGCAGGTGCAGGAGCCCTGGGGGCTGCAGCCACAAATGCAGCTCGAGCTTTGACCTTTTCCACAGGTGGGGAGGGGAACTGTGTCTCAGCAGATAAAGCCTGCAGCACTGCTGCCCATTAATGACAGAATGGCATGGGTCGTAAGAAGCGGGCCTCCAGTCTGCAGACATATGCTAAGCAGTATGGTGCACACCCTCCGGGAAGCAACAACGGAATTTCTGCTGTGATTGAAGCCTTTTGGCTGCAGATGCTGCCTTTGTCACACAAGTGCTCAGTGATCCTCCCAAAGCAGAAGGACAAAGGGGACTTGGGGGCATGATCAGCAGGATGGCTCCACCACTTCCACTTAGGCTTCAGGCTCAATTAGCAGCATATCATCCAGATTTCAGTGGTGGTTGCTTTCAAAGCCATTGAATTTATCCCTCTTTAAAAATTATCTCTGGATTTTGTGGCATTGATAGGAAGGTGCTTTCCACACTAGCATTATAAAATAAATTTGTGGTTTTCTTTTTCACAGTAACCCTAATTATAAAAAGCCTACAATGTGACTTATTTGATCATGGCTTCTGGTTATCCTGGCTCCCCGGAATTATTCATCTCCCCTCACTTATTTGATATCTTGGCTGCATGTTTAAAAAGGATTAGATCTTTTCTCTTCCCTCTTAGCTCCTCTTTCCATTTGGCATATACTGCACTGTTGCTGATATTATTCACTGTACTTTAGAGTTACTTATTTCAGTGTATCCAATTTGACAGTGAGAGCTCCAAGCATTCAGACTCAGCTGATCTTTAGCAAAGATATGAACTCATAAAACACAGGAGCTTCAGGGAGCTGTTGGGAAAAGAAAAGAGGTCCTTAGGAGCTGAATTATATACCCCTCCAAGGCATGTTAATGTCCTGACCCCCAGGGCTGCAGAATGTCACTATACTTAGATATCAAGTCTTTAAAGAGCTAATTAACACAAGGTCTGGAGGGTGGTCCCTAATGTAGCACAACTGCTGTCCTTATAAGAAATAAAAGAAAAAAATCTTTTGTACATGCAGAAGAACATGTGCAGTCACAGAGAAGGTGCCACCTGCGTCTGTAAGCCACAGAGAGCTCCAGAGGAAGCCACACCTACTGACACCTTGATCTAAGATTTCTGGCCTCCAGAACTGTGGACAAAAAAGTTTCTGTCATTGAAACCACCCAGTACTCTATGTGGTTCTTTGTTAGGACAACCCTAGCAAACTAATATAGTGGTGGACAGACCTGAATCAATTGCAAGTCTTGGGTTGTGAGTCATGTGACCTGGACTCTGCTGCTATAGAGAGCTGCTTGATCAGCTGTGATGTGCTCACTGTGGTATCACCTGTAGGGAGCAAAAGCAGCAGGGAGGAAAGGGTGAGCTATGGGATTACAATGGAGCACAGTCCTAGGGAGCGCTCTGGAGCTGAGATGGCCCTTCTGGCTATCCTGATTGGAGCAAGGAGGCTGGGCCTTTGACCTCTAGCAGTTGTCTCTGGGAAGAGTCTAGAAGTAGGTGGAGTAGCTCTGTGTAGCGGAGAACAATTTCTGAGAGGGACATGATGATGACTGTGACTAACAACTGTTAACTCTATTGGTAGGGGGAGAATGTGTGTCCCTGCCCTAGTGATGGTATCTAAACACATCCACCTGAGCAGAAAGAGATTATTGGAAGAATAAGAAAGAAGCTTACAGCATTCAGAGACAATCTTATAGGTCGTACAAGGATACAACAGGCAATGTCTCAAGACAACAGCCACTGAAATGCATCAGCACCAACCATCACTATGCTACCCCTTTCAAGATCTAGATTCCCAGGGAACCAAGATATTTGACCTCACCCTGGTCACCTACTTTTTCTCTGGACAGAGGGGGCCATAGACCCCTGACTGCCAGTCCCTGGAAGGCTGCACAAGGTGGGGAAAGGGTGATTCTTGGAAGGCCAGAGGAGATGTTATTGCTAGACAAAAGGGGATGTAGTAGGGAGGACATCAATACCTGTCCATTGAGTCATGAGGGTTGCAATCTCAGTTTGTGTGTCCTTGGTCAAGTACTCTGCACTCATAAAACTGTAGGCACTAACCTATGTCATGATATTTTTCAGGATTAAATGATATATCTATGCCTATTCAATGTACATGTATGTATTCATAAACAAATCAAGATAAATGATAAACATGTATGTGCCCACAATGTATAAGATGTGTGTGATGCTTATATAATAAGAGCTATCATTTATTTATGTCTTCAGTTCCCAAAGCCTCATCTAATCATGTTCCATCACTTTATCTGTGTGCTTTGCTTTCCCACCTCCTCCTTGTGAGCAGGAGGAACATTTATTAGCATGTCTTTGGATATACTAATCCTCTGACTCTAGATCTGGAAACCTCTTTAGCGATGTTTCTAGTTTTTATAGAGAGAACTGTGGAAGTGCAAAATTTTACATCTCTCATATTGGTTGGGAAAGTATGCATAATTTTGCATTAGAAAAATTGTATTAAGAGACTAAGAAAACCAAAAGGAAGGATTTGCCCACTGTGTCCCCTTCTCCCTGGAGTGAACACAAGTAGAGCCCTCTCTGAGTCTTCCAGTGTCCAGTGGTCACTGAAGGGGGTGAATGGAGCAGGCTCACTGGGTACCAGGACACTGAAGCCTCCCTAAGGAGTAACAGATGCTGATATGGTCAATCAAATCCCCTGAGGATTTATCCTGAAATCGTGTACCACAGTTTGTAGATCCTTTGTCAGTGTCAGCCATGTACATGAGCCACAGCCATTGCTTGACCAATTTGATCTCTGTGAAAGCCTGAGAGAATGTTTTTCTCTCCATTTGACCCTCCTTAGGCACACTCTACATTATTGATCACTTTCCTCTGTGGCCCCATAATCTCCTCGGTCAGAAAATTTGGGACACAGCGGAGTTACATGATGTTACAGTACAGGTTCTCCTATGTCCTGAGTCTTCACTGACCTTGAAAGTCTAGGGCCAAAATGTTAGCTGTCTTTGCAGCCCCTTTTTTCTCTAATCTTTAGTCTGCAGACTTAGGTTGTTAACCCTCCAGAAGAGAAGTTTATTATTATTACCCTACAACATAGACATAGTTAAGCTTAACGTCACTATCTGTCTGAATATCAAATATTTTAGGCATAACATGGAACAGTTTCAACGAATAACAAGATTTATTCTAATAGAGTTTGTGGACATCATGTCTGCATTTGTACAATGAATTACCACTAAGACAACAATATGCAATGTATTAATTATTGAAGTTGTGCTAGTAATGGTTTTGAAACTGTCTCAGTGCTATTTGTTTCTCAATAAAATTATTATTTTTTAAAAAAGAAGTAACAGATGCTAATGAAACTCCCCAGTAATCCAGCAGTCCCATTTCTTTCTTTGTTGGTTGTATAGAAATTTATCATTTATCACAACTTGAGCGGTGAAGGGAGAGGTAAAGAGATGGGATTGGCATCTTCTCTCATGCATCTGTTTTCAAAAAGAGATCTAATTCCAGCAATCTAGCATCAGCTTTACTCCCACATCCAGCCAGCAAGAGAGATAGCTCCTGTGGCCGCTTCTCAGCTCACCGATGTTTCCTCTCTGAGGTCACACAAATAGCCAATCCATCCATTCCCTGAAATAAAAGCCATCTTGGAGGTCTTCTTGAAGCTGTCAGAGGTTATGAGCAGCATTGATGGAGTAGGGTAATGATATCGCAAAGTGATTGAAAGGGTTTAGAATGTGATTTCCTATTTGGTTCAGACAAAATAAAACCATTATCTGTGCTTCATCTTTTTTAAAGAGATTGTTTCCTGAGTTCTTTCATGCTTGAAGCCTGTTTCAGGACCAAGGAACAATATTAGCCTGTCACAATTATAGATCAGTTCCTTACCACAATCAACCTCCAATCTCTCTCCAGAGGAAATGACTTCTGGGTCTGTCTTGTCCCTGGGTGTGTTCTCTCTTAAAAAAAAAAAAAAAAAAAAAAAGACATTGCTAAAGTCACCTATTTGGCTGCAGAAAACCATCTGCATCACAGACCCAAGCATACTGGGGAATGTGCAGTTGTCACCTCTGAGAAACCAAGAGCCATGGAAGCTAAGGTCAGCAGAAATGAGACAGACACATGGATAGCGTGTGGACAAGCATTTGCTTGAACAAGTTATGGATGTTCTCATTGTTGAAAGAGTGAGGGTGCCTCTGCACCTTTCTCTTCTGTGGAGTAGGAATGAGGAGGGCTCTCAGAATCCTCCCTCTAGGCATTTACCCCAGCTATCCCACAACGAACCTCACAGCATGTCACCAGACCTACTGTCTGATTTTTAGCTGTCAAATGCCTGGCTCTGAGTTGCAAGCATTTTTCCCATGCAGGCACTTTCCAATCACAGTCTTCATCCAAGTTTCTTACATCTCCACTCAATCAAGGGAAGATCTGGTAGCCTTAAATTTCTATCAGAATCAAAATTGCTTTATTTCTTCTCCATAACAATGAACTTATCTACAAATGGTTTTATTTTTAATTATGATAAGATACAACATAAACTTTTCTGCTCAACCTTTGTTAAGTGTACAGTTCAGTGGCACTTAGGACATTCATGTCTTATGTAACATACTACTTCCAGAACTTTCTTCTCTTTCCAAACTGAAATCTATACCCTATAAACACAAAATGCCCATTTAACCTCCACCCAGTAACCTCTGTTCTACTTTCTGTCTTTGAAATATTTTAAAATGTGTTTTAGTACAGGGACTACAGGGTCTCACTACACAGATGGGACTCTGGTGATCCTCCTGTTTTCAGCCTCACAAGCACTGGGATTATAGGTGAGCACCACCATGCCTAGTCTCAGCACACCCTGGAGGTGAGGCTGGCATAGCATGCTGGGGATCAAACTTCAGCCCCTGTGCCTGCCTAAGTAGGTGCTTTAGTCCTCTGAACTATTTGGCCGGCCCTCTGTCTTTGAATTTGACTACTCCAGGTAGTCTAAATTCCTCATATAAGTGGAATCATACAGTATTTATGTGTATGTTTTTGCATATTTCACTAAGAAGAATGTCTTTAAAGTTTATCCATGCTGCAGCATGTGTTAGAGCTTCATTCCTCTTTAAGGCTGAATAATATCCCTTCTGTGTATGTACTACCTTCTGTTTATCCACCTATCAGTTTGTGGGTGTTTTGGTTGTTTCTACACATTGGCAGTTGTGGATAACGTTGCTATGAACATAGGTTTATAAACATCTGTTCAGGCCCTTGCTTTTAGTTTTATGGGTTATATATCTAGATGCAGGATGGCTGCACCATATGGAACGCTACATTCAATTTGCTGAGGAACTACCATACTGTTTTCCATAGTAGCTGTGTCATCTTATATTCCTACTACCAATGCACAAAGTTTTTTCTCACATCCTTACCAAAAGCTATTATCTTGTGTTTCTTTTATAAAATTAATAGTCACTGTTAACAGACCCCATTGGTGTTTTTAAATCCAGTGCTCACCGTTCACTTGCAAAGTGCAACAGAAGAAAAGGTAGAAAGGAGTATGGAAAAAGAGTCCATGAAAGGAGATTACTGAGTACTGAGCCACGGAATTAGAGCACTAATCACCACCACCATCAGAATCTGGGCTCCTCTCGACCTCTCAACCTCTCGACCTGGTGGAGTAGACACTCCAATGCCATACATTAGGGTGTATCTTATCTATTTTCAAGTTGCAGCAAGGTTAGGCCATTGTCATCCTTTTACTGTATTAGTTCCATAAAACTAAAATGTGTTTATTTATTTATTTATTTATTTTGAGTTCATGGTGGTCCTTTAATTATTGTTATTTATTACTAATGTTCTTTTTTATGACTTGGTTCTTCTAAGCCTGGTCTTCAAGTCTATTAATTTACTCTATA
>NDGM011081990.1:0-18631 GCA_002564305.1 Octomys mimax | reverse complement strand
CCCACCCTATGACTGTATGAGGCTTTGGGGGGACAACTAGACACAAACCATAACAGAACCAAATATACAACATGTGACCTTGTAGGGTAGAGTTGAGATTCAAACTGGAGCAACTGCTCAATAGATAACTAACACCATATCAGTTTTTTTTTATTCATAATGTTCCCCTGACTTACAGCAGATGTGGTTTGGATCTTTACTGAGATTTGAACAGAAACAACTTTTTTTTGTCATACCTTGAGTATATTCAAAGACATAAGTTTGACACATACAGTGCATCGAAAGGCCGCATGTGCATAGCATGAAGTATTTGCCAAAGCATCCTGATTAGTGCCTGTTGTGGAGGAGGGGCTGCATGTCTTGTTACTTTTTCACTCTGAATTGTATTTTTATGTGTAGAATGAAGGTGGAGGTTGGATATTACTCATGTCAGCCTCATGCCAAATAATAGTGTTTTTCAATTTGTAAAACATATTTGCTTTTAATACTGCATAAAATGCAGAATGAGAAAAGCCAGCCTGAATTATTTCAGTGTAGAATAATATTTTTCATGCTTTTTGGTTATCAAGAATTTGATTAATTGCAAAAGAAAGCCAAAATTAATTATCTATAAGGATTTCATTTTAACGTGCTGAAGTTCCAATTGGGACTGATTTACTAATTAGTCAGGAAATAGACTATGTGGACAATCCTCATATTTCATAGTCAGATCTTCTTCAATCCTCATAATTTTCATGTCTGCGAGCTTGATTAATAGAACCTTGAAACCACTTTGTTTAAAGTATGATATAATAATATTGTAAATCTCTGATTAAATTCCTGACAAACCTTATTTAAGAAAAAAATAGGTTTATTTTATTTTCAATAGATGCCATTTTATTACCTCCCCCTATTATCTATAAAGCAAAAGCTTTATCTTATTTTACAATTACTAGTTTCCTTCCTTAACTTTGACTAAGCAATCATTGTTCTTCCTAATTAAAATATTTAAGCTCATTATCTCTGTCATACAAAAATGGTAATGACAATCATATTAGCTTACACAAGCTATGTAAGCCATCATCTTTCCATAGTAGGATTTTTTCCTAAGTAGCCTCAAATTGGTTACCCAAAGTTATTGAAAATGATGTTACATAATCTGTGTATCAATAGAGTTCATACTATAACCTTTAGCCTTTAGGTGGTCTGTTGGGAAAGATATTTAAGCAAGAAACAAAAGGCAGGAAGAGAGGAAGAAATGAAAAAGAAAGAACATTTTCCAATCAGCATTGGCTTTATAGCTTACAGCCAAAGAAGGCTATATTTTTCCTAGCATACTTTATGCCCTTGACCTTGGAAATTGAAAAGTTCCAGCAAGGAAAATGAAGGAAAACAGAGCACTATGAATTTAGTATGAGAGGGGTGATTATATCATGTCTAGTTTGGGAAAAGTCCCAGTTATATTATTATGGCACTGAAAATTTCGACTTCTGCATCAAAGAGCATATGTTTAGCTGTATGGAAACTCTTTTACACTCTGTAGACTGCATTGTGAACATGCTATTTGACAACTGTTTGAGCATTTTTGCTGGTGGAGCTGCCTACATTTCTACAAATTTAGAAATTTCAAGAGTTGCATAATTGCCATATATGGAATCATGGCAAGCAATAATAGTAATATTTTGGAGACATTCTCAGCCTCATTCATGCTATGGCAATCTCAAGATACATGGCCAAGTATGTTGGGAAAAAAATTTTAGGGAATGACAGAGAAGTATGAGCTATGTGTTTTTGGCTCATAGTCAGTGTTATCAAATGATTCACAATGCACAATGTGAGTGGAGGCAAAGCTGACTTGAAGGTAGCTGCCCTGGCAGGGGGAGTAGCTGCTCTCAACTTACTAGGTAACTTACCTCAGTCTATCTTCACTCTAGACCTTCTGGAGGAATTGGGATGTTTGTAAACAACACATCAGACACTTTTTTCATATATTTACCTCTGTATATTTTCTTTTCTCTAAATAGGTACCTATTTGAGTAGGTTACAGCTAATGTGTGGGAGAAATAGACTTAATCTTTAGCCTCTAGTTAATCAGTCAACAAAAATGCAATCAAATGCCAAATAAGAAATCAGTTAAGTGCTGTGAACTCAACAGAAACAATATACTCAAAAGTGCCTTAGGGACACATCCAACTTTGATTTAGGCGCATCCTTCTAAGCATTTGTCAACATCATTTCACGTCAAATTTTCCACAGCTTTATAATCTTCGGCACTCTAAGTCATCTCATTGTTAAACTATAAGTTTTAGTTTTACCTGTATTGTGCATATTTGAAAAAAAATGTAACTTCTGTTTCAGCAAATTTGAATACCTAAGAAAACATTACAACATTTTGCTTATTTAGCAAGCACCATAAAATATTTAAATTGTATTCAGTGCTGGTGATTATGAATATTCTTTGCTATGCCTGTATGCTCAATGTCAAACACAGTTGAACACAATTTAAATGATTGTTTCATCTCTTTAATGATTCTGAGAGAACCTCACAGGTTTCTTTTCTTGATGCTTTTTTATCTTTGATGCATTAGAATAAACTTAGTGAAGTGGCTCAGCTGATGCTGTGATGTCAAGTTGTGCACGCTGAAGCATATGCTGCAACAGATTTCTCCTGTGACCTCATTTCTATTATAGCCTTGATGCTGCAGATCTATATTCCATGTCGTTTGCCATTGATTTGATTCTCACATCACATGAGCATTTTTAATGTGACAAAAATCTTGCTTTAGGGATCCTAACAAAAATATCCTTGACATGCTGGTATTTCACATGCTCTAGTTTTAAGAACAAAGTCATCATTACTTAACGTTTACTGAACATTAGATTTTCCGCTTATGGGCTGGGTCTTTGAGTTTTGCAGTGGTGGCTGACTCAAGACGGGGCAATATAAATTGTAAATACATATTCAACTTTCAGTCTATCACCATTAAAGTGTCAGAGAAAATGTTTTAAAAGTTATTTTTGGCTGGTTGGAAGACAACACTATGTATTACAACAAATACTGTGAAATTCATATGACTTCGTTAAGTGAAATCTGTATTGTCATTTTTTTGTTTCAATTCTAATTCATGCTCTCTTCAAAAAACAAAAAAAATTGTTTGAATCAGCTTCTTTTACATATTTTTCTAAACATACCCCTTTATATATGAATCCATTGAAAAAATAAAGTTGATTTTCAAACATTCACCCTAATCCAAGCCAATCTTCTTCCTCAAAAGAGTCACTTTTTAAAATCCTATTCCATTACACCCTCTAACATTTGCAAAGGTTATAGTTTATTTGTGTGTGTGTGTTAGTGTGTGTATATATATTTATGTGTACATAAGTTATATATAGATATATGCCAATGTATAGTTATAAATATATATGCATATAGTTAAATATTATCATGTATACATAAATTTATCCATTTACCTAATCTATTCTATTTTTTAACTTTATGTACTTACTTAATTTCACAAACGTAGTTGTTTACACATTACTGGGATTGAGGGTAATATTTTTCTATGTGTGTATACAGCATTCATTGGAAGAAGGGTGGTTGGATAATATCAAAGATGATAAATTTTATTTATTTATTTATTTATTTATTTATTTATTGTGGAACTGGGTATTGAACTCAGGCCTTTGTGCTTGCTAGTCAAGCACTTATTCTATTGAGCTATCTCCTAAGCCCCGATAAATTTTAAATATAAATGATACTGTATAACTTTTTCATTAATTTTCACTTAATCAGCATGTTATGCAGATCTTTTCTCTTTTTTAATATAGAATTTTATTCACTTTACCTACACCTGTTGCTTTCTTACACTTTGGGCAATTCACAAATTTTCTACAAAAAATCGTGAAGTACACCTCTTTATTGATATTTTCTCTATATATGCATGCTTTATTTTCAAATTGCTACAGAATTTTGGAATTTGAGGTTTTTGCTTGATGGGTGAATATTTTGTTTTGGGAACTTAAATTTTAATAGGTTGGGTAAATTTTCCACTAGAAGAACAATTTGGGGGAATTTCACCCCCTAGTTGTTCAAATTTCATCAACTTTCTTAAAATATCTTCAAATTTCACCAGCATTTATCACATGCTCAAAACAATATGTTATCAAACTTCTAAATTTTTGTCCATCTGGTAGCTGAAAAAAATTGCATCTCATTATTACATTTACATTTTACTAGGTGAAATTGAAATGGAGCAACTTCCCATAAATTTTCTAGTCATGTGATGGTGAGTTAATTATTCAAGACCTTTGTCCCCTTTTTTTGTTTGTTTTTTTGGTGGAACCAGGGATTGAACTCAGGCCCTTGCACTTGCCAGGCAAGCGCTTATTCTACTGAGCTATCTCCCCAACCCCCTTTGTCTCTTTTTTCTCTGTTTTTTTTTTTTTTTGTACAAATATATGAAGAGTTTTAAAATATTCTGCATATGAGCTATTTAAAATTTATGTGTAAATAATTTATCTTAGAGTATTTGAATTTTAACTTTATATCCTCTTGAGTAACAAATTTAAAAAGGAAGCAATCAACTGTACTGTTTTCTTTCATGGCTTTTAGATTGTGTCTCTGGAAACTTTTTAAACATGTGAATATGTTTGTATATGATGCTGGCATTTTTATGCTTTTCATCAGTGACCTTTTAGATCCACATAGGATGTGTTTGTGGAGAGTTAAGTGACTGGAATTTTATATATTTATATTTGAATGGACAGTGGTACAAATATGGTTATGTTTATCACTTCTATTAGTCTTGTATTTTTATATTGCATCTATTACTTAATTTTTCTATCTATATTTATACATAGTTATAATCCATAACGATCACCTTTATGTCTGTGCACAATATATTTTAATTTTTTTTCATTGCACTTCCCTCCTTTCAACACTTCTCATCCCCTTTTACAGCACTTGTGTTCTATTTGTCTTTTGGTTTCCTCTTAAAAAAAAATCCATCTTCCTTTTCCCTCCCCTACCATTGTTCCCCTTCCTATTTAAACCAATACTTTCTACTCCCTAATATCTATCCTCTATTTTGGTCCTTACTTACACTATGGGTTTCTCATACAAAAGCAATAATACAATATGTAAACTGGTGTGTCTGAGTTATTTCATTTAAGAGTAAGGTCTCATCTGGATGTGATAAAGCACACTTGTAATCTAAGAACTCAGGAGGCTAAAGCTGGAGGATCTACTCAAATTCCTGACCAGCCTCAGCTATATAGTGAGTTCAAAGACAGCCTAAACTTCATACCAAGATCCTGTCTCAAAAACAACAAGCAAACCAACAGACAAAGAAATAAATAAAGAGTATGGTCTTGAGATCTATCTACTTACCTAAAAATGTCTCAATTTATATTTCTTTACAGCAGAATAGTACTTCATTGTATATAAATACCACATTTTCTTTAGCCATTAATCTATAGATGGGCATATGAGTTGTTTTCAAGATTTAGCTATAATAAAGTGTGCTGCTATAAACATAGGCATGTTTGTATTACTTAGTGAGGATGACTCAGAAAGATATCTAGAAAGGGAATAGCTGGGTTATACTGATTTCCATAGAGGTTGCACCAATTTAGACTCTCACTAACAGTGAAAAGGGATTCTTTCTCCCTACAGCCTCTTTAGCATTTATTACTGGTTGATCCTTTGATAATAGTAATTTCTTTCTCAAGTGAGATATAATCTCAGTATTGTTTCCATTTCTATTTCTCAACTGATCACGATGTTGAATTTTTTATGCATTTATTTGCTGTTTGTACTTTTTCATCTGAGAAATATCTATTAATTTTAGGTTCTCTTTTATATTACTTTTTAAATTTTTATGGCAGTAGTTTGAAAATATAATCAGCTTGGTTTGTGGCTATCATTTGAATGAGAATTTTGCCATGTTTGTCTGGAGTGTGTTATGAAATCCAATCACAACTTCCTTTTCTTTCCTGCATTTTGTTTGGTTGGTAGAAAACATATGAATTCAGTTCATTGTATTCTTTTGTACTAAAGGAGGAGATGATTTATTCAGTTCTGCCTTCCACCACAGCAACCATCGAAGAACAGTAGCTATAGCCCTCCGCTATCCCGTGGCTGTGGGCCTCAACAAGGGCCACAAGGTGACTAAGAATGTGAGCAAACTGAGGCACAACCACAGCAGCGGACTCCTCACCAAACACACCAAGTTTGTGCGGGACATGATCCGGGTAGTGTGTGGCTCGCCATGGAGCTGCTCAAGGTCTACAAGGACAAGTGCGCCCTCAACTTCATCAAGAAAAGGGTGTTCAAAACCCCAGGGGTCCTCTTCCAGTGGGCACATTTGGGACAAAACTTATCAGAAGGTAGGACATGCAGTGGCACGCTTTAGAAATGTCTATATTATCATATCTACACTGTCAATGCTACAAATGACCTCGATGAGCTAAAACAGGGTACTTCTAAATGCAGCCGTTTACTTCACCAGGACAAAAACAGAATGGACCCATCCACAGCAGGGCCCCAAGTGTGGGCTGACTTCGTTTAGCTAACAAATGCTGCCTTCTAGTCCAACAATGGTTGTTAGGGGTGGAGCTCTTAATGATTCATAGTATCTTGTACATCTCAAATTCTACTTGTATACCACTTTATAAATGTGGGAATTTGACACACACACCCTCAAATAGTAATATTTCTGAAAGCAGAAATTTGGATATTAATTGTCATTGTCTTCCCATAACTAGCACAGTGGCACAGAGGAAGTGGGCAGAGGGCTTCTTGAAGAAGCAAGTGAATGAATAAAAATGGCCAGTTTCTCCCGCAAAAAGAAGAAAAAAGAAAAAGGGTTGGGGGACACACATCAGTGCCAAGAGGAAGCGTGAGGAGCTGAGAAACGTGCTGGCTGCCGTGAGGAAGGCAGCTGCCAAGAAGGACTGAGCCCTTCTGGAATAAAGCTTTGCAGAAAGTTTTAAAATAAAAATTTATTCAGCTCTTGCTAATGAGATGTGTAGAAGTGGGTGAAAATGGTTTTCTGATAAGGTTTCTCCATGTGTCAAATTAGCGTGCTGCCTTTGGCCTTCTGTCTAATATGCTCTTCTACATAGATTATGAATATGTGTTTTAGGGTACAAACATCTTGAATCCAAGTGACAAAGTCCACAAGGAAGGGTGGTAGGGCAAAAGAGTAAGAAGAACAGCTTCCCACAGCATGGCTATATCAGTGTTTTTAGTGTTGAAATATTAACCATAGCTTACTTAGTCTTGTTCTAGTTGGGTGTGATTTTCTTTGTAATTGAATACAGTCTACTAGATACACAAACAAAATCCCAATATTTTGTGATCACATTTCTAGCCTAATTTCTTTTATAGAACTATTTATTGCTATGCCAAAATCACAAAAATATAGTTGGAATATAGTTGCAAATATAGTTGGAATACAGCTTCATTATTTATTCCCATATTCATAAACTCTATCTTTTGTTTAATTTTTCAAGGTATTGTTTCACTATCTCCTCTCAATAATAGAATTAAGGTATGCTTTATTTTGCATATTATTTATATATGCTAATTGTGGATGTGTTTAATGTTTCCTTTGTTTAATATCTGCATTTTTTTCTAATTTAGTAATGTACAAAATCATATTTTAATTATAAACTACAGAGCTAAATCCAGGTTGATTATTTAGTATTTTGGGGTATATTTTAATATATTTTGGTAAAATTTGATTGAGGTTTTATTCATGCACATATTAGTGCTATTGAACTATAGTTATATTTAATTTGCCATAATTTTTTGGTGCAACATTATGGTTCCTTAAATATTTGAGGTGACTAGGGTAGTTTTCCATTGTTTTCTCTGGCAATTCTATGAAAGAGTTGTGTTATTTGTTCTTTGAACATTTGTAAACATTCATGAAATATTTAGGTGTTATATGTAAGCTTATTTTTTGAACTTATAGGGGAAATTTTATTTAGAAGTCATCCTTCTAAAATCCTATCTAGGGCTGGGGAGATGGCTCAGTGGAATAAGCACTCCCTGGCAAATGCAAGGGCCTGAGTTCAATCCCTGGTTCCATCAAAAACAAAAACAAAAAACTAAAGTCCTATCTAAGGGCCAGCCAGATAGGTTGGCAGACTAAATCTCTTACTAGGCAGAGCGGTTTGGTCCCCGTACTGTGTTGGCCATGCCCCTGGGTCATGCTGAGATGGTGATTAAACCTGGGAGTGGTGGCATGCACCTGTAATCCCAGCACTGGGGAGGCTGAAACAGGAGGATCACTATGAATCCAAACTGCTTGATGAGACCCTGTACCAAATACATTAAAATAAATAAATAAAGTGATAAAAAAGCATTAGGAATGATACAAGATTTCACTAAACAAAGTAATAGGAATTAAATAATGTTTGCTATATTACACGATGCTGTCTTCACATTAGTTGTTCAGATTATCAGATATGAGCATGCAAGATTCATTTAAGAAAAAAAGCAAAACAAAATAGTAACAAAGAAGTTATAAGAAATTCAAAAGAGGAAAAAAATCAGAATAAAAAGAAAATGTAAAAGTTACAATAGATACTGTGAAAGGGAAAGAAATTGTTCAATGGGAAGGAAAAACTGAGGTAAGGAAAAACACAACTGAAAGAAGGGAAAAGTATCCATTTAAGTATATTTGCAGAATAGTATGGATGAGCATATTGTCAATTTCTGCTGGTCTCTTGAAAGTAGTTAATGCTTAATTTTTTATTTTCTTATGACTCTTAACTGTTGTTGTAATCCATGCATTTCAGGAGGCAGAATCAATCATCATTCACTTATACTTTTTCAAATTAAAAATAATTAAATATGTCCATATGTGCACACACACATGTAGTCACAAAACACACTTTGCACATTTCCTGGGATGCGTGGATCCCAGGATGTGTGCACACAGATGATCCAAAAGCACAATTCCTGGGTAGAAATTTCTTCAAACTTGACATCACTTCGAATTAGGTTAAGTTTTCTTTGGTCAAGGATATCCTCCTCTTTTTCCACGCCCAATAAGTGTTACTTAAATTAAGCCATAACTGCAGTTAATGATATTTTGAAAAAGTGAATTTAAATTTAATATTGAAATTTATAATCATAAAATGGCCTAGATTTACTTAGATGACATGTTGAAACCATTGGCCTGTCTCAACATTGATTTGTTTGAAGGTTTTTTGAACACATCTAAGAGAATTGTGAAATGTAAGAAATTAAACCAAGCATGGTAGCACATGCCTGAATTCCCAGCACTCAGGAGGCTGGGCAGGAAGAGCACAGCAAATTGGAGACCAGCATGGGCTACAAAGTAAGTTTAAGGCCAGGCTGATTTTCATCGTGGAACCTGCCTCAAAAAGACAAGAAATAAATGCATAAATAAATAAATAAATAAAGTTATTAGTTTTTTCTCCTACTGAAAACAAAAGTATAAAATTGAATATTTCTACTGTTTGTCAAGATTTTTTTTTGTTTCTGCTTAAAAAAAATAAACTGAAACACTGACCATGTTGTGCCTTCCTGAAAAATATTTAGAAAAATGCAAAAGCTCAATCACTCTATAAATATTTTTGAGGATATCCATCGTACTTTATTATATTATAACTGAAGTTATAATTTATCACTTAAATATAAATAATATAAAATCAAGGAAAACAAGGAACTTCAACCTCTTTCATGTGATATTGCTTTGAGATAGCCATTTTTAAATTGAACAGACTATCTCAAAATTATGATTTTTTTTACTATTTAATCATTCATTACCTTTAATCTGGGACAGATATGTTTAAAGATTTACAGTTTTTATTTTTCATTGGTATGTGTTTACATTCCTTATGTCATGTTGATACCTGTACATAACACATCTTAACACCTTAATTCATTTTCATTTCACATCCCTGGGACAGATAATCTTTTTCTTAGTCTCATTTTAGAATAGAGCCATACGAGGTCAAGTCCATCTCATGGTTATTAAGTAGTACATATGAGTATTAAAAATTAGAAACTTATGTTAAAATCAGACCTTTTTATGCTGCTAAAAATGTTAAGATTGTCAGAAATAGTCTTTAACTTTTATTTCACTAAAATTGAAGAGAATTAAGAGGATGTTCACAGATTAGAGAGATATTTCTGGAATTATTGTCAGTCATCTATACAGAAAATTCAACTGCAGAGGAATATATTTTTTTAAAATAAGTTTAAAATTAAAGATAATTTTAAATCAATTTCTAGATTATCCTCAAGCGGCAGGAGAGAGAGCTGGGTATGAAAATCCCCTTAGCTTCCTCCATGACAGCCCCAGCCTCTGTATCTGAACCCAAGCTGACCGCAATGCCTGGAAGAGATCAGGCTCCAGGACGTGACGTGACGCCACAGGAGTATCAGCTGACATCTGCACGGCAGGAAAACAACGGAATGACTTTCAGGTGTGCTAACTGGGTTGTTCCGTGTACACTGGAAGTGGTTATTATGGTCAAGAAAATGAACATATCCATTATTTCACATAGCTATTTGACTCCTAGGAAGGTTGAACATTTTTCTTTTATGTGAATTTTCTTTTCAAAAATGTTTAAGCTCTTTTTCATTATTTTTGATTTATTAAGACCACAAACATCGCATTTTTATTATTTGCTCCGTTTCATGTTTGGTTTGCCAGGTATACTTCCCCTCCAGGGAAGAGATGCTGACATGGGTGAAGAGTGCCCCACTGAGATGTCCGCGAACACTACCAGGGAGGCAGCGGTGGTCAGAAAGCCTGCACTGCACGTTGGTGACTTTAGTTTAAGCAAGCAAAAGGAGGAAGAAGCAGAACCGGGCGTGAAGGACTGAGACCACCATGTAAAGCTGGAGTGAGATGATGGGACCGGGTGCCCAACTATGGTCACTCACCAGGTACTGACCTGAGCCTTTGACCGACTGAGCACCCGAACTGCAAACCCACTTGTTTATTGCAAAGTGTAAACACTGTAAATTGGATTGCTGAAGTTTTAATCTAGAAAAAGAACATAACATGTTAACATGCATTGATATTAACAAGGTGTTAACAAAAGGTATTAACATAGGTTGATATCTACTGTCTTAAAAGCAAGAGTCACAATAACACATGTGCCAGGTTTGCCACCACTGAACTATGTGTTTCCCAGAGGAGCGTGGATCTGCTTACACATCCCCAAGACTGCTGCTGGAGGATGTCAGCTGCCTGCACTCATTGCAGGGAAAAGGTACATCTTTTTTTTTTTTTTACACATATCTTAGGTGTACAGAGACAGAGACAGAGAGACAGAGAGAGACAGAGAGATAGAGACAGAGAGAGACAGAGAGAGTGTGAGAGAGAGAGAGACAGACAGACAGACACAGACAGACAGAGAGAGACACACAGGAGGATAAAATGACTGGGACTATGTGCCTCCACGAAGGGATTAGCATTAACTTCAATTTATGCTATAATTTGTATCACTTGTACTCATAAAAGTCCAGCTAGAGATCAGTCACCCAGGTGTGTGACCAGAACTGCTGGACCCATCCCTCTTTCCACATGGCTTTGTTCTTTCCATGTACCCTTACTAAGAGACATGCTTCTTTACTGGATAAATAGTAGCTAAGCAACTATAATTTTAATCTTATTGGTTGACTGCAGTTTGACCCACATTGTACTAACCTTGTGATTGTGTACCCATATCATAATTTTACCCTATAAAATATTCTTAGGGAAGCGGTCTTGGCGGCAACCCACTGCTTGGGATCCCTCCCTTCTCTTGGGAGCTGTTCCTATTCCTCAATAAATCTTTCCTCTTGTTATAATTTTTTTGCTTTGAAATTCATTCTTCAATTTCAAGGGACACTAACTTGACATACTTGACATCTAGCAGGCTGGCAGTTATATTTTCCACTATATTATTGAAGCCAGTGGGGCTTGCATCTGATACACACAGCAAGACACTGTCTCCAAAATAATGATGTTAACAATAACAATGGCAGTAATAATTTCACAGAATTTTGTATTCTGTCACATGATGTAAATATGTACAGATATCATAAAAATATTCTCAAAATGCATCTTAAAATTGGGCTCATTCCATAAAAGTACAATTACTGGACTGAAGGGTGTTTAAAAGGAAGATGTGAATGTCAGAGAGAGTCCTTGGGATTCTGAATCTGCATCTCATGAATCATGAGTGAAGGAAAGAAGAGAGAAGGGAAGAAGAGAAATGTTTCTTCCATTTTTTATTGCTTTTCTGGCAGCAAGCATCATTCCTTCTCTGATCTTTTATTCCCTTTTGCTATCATCCTTCAATCAGGTGCCTCATTATGCTCTCTGGGTCACCAGATCCTCAGTTCCAATATTGTGGCTCATTTTCTTCTTTGCGACATTATGTTTGTATCTCCTACAAAGACATTTATTAAACAATGAGTATTTGTTAACCAGTGATTTGAGAGGCCCTGAAAGTTATTACTTTTGGTGGTAAAAGGATAATACCTAGCAGAGTGAGTGTCATTTCTTTGTGGACAAAGAGAGATTTCATAAAAGTATGGTTGGAAGCATGTAAGAATTTCCTTTTCTTAATCTTCTTTGCAGTCTCTGATGTCTGAAGGATTAAAAACTCTTAGTAAGAGAAAGATTGTGAATTATTTGTGTTATCAATTTTCCATCATTAAGATGAGGTTCAATTATTTGTCTTCATAATGATCTATTTAATATTCATTCATGAAATTAATTTTTTCACTTTTTCATCTTATTAATTTTTTCCAAGCAAAGTATAGGCAAAAAGCAAATGTTAAATTAGCTTTTACCCATCAGAAATCTGATTCTCTGTGCCAAAATAAATCCAACAAAATAAACAAAAATCACTGCACACCAGTTTTCACAGTGGGTGTACCAATCTGTACACACGCCAACAGTGGACACGTGTTTCTTTTCCTCCATGCCAAAACAGCATTTTTTATTTATTGATTTCTTAGTAATAGCCATTCTTTGTGGAATAGGATGAAATCTCATGGTTGTTTTAATTTGCATTTCATGAATGATTGATGATATTGAACATTTTTTTCATATATTCACATGCCATTTATAATCTTTTGTCTGAGAAGTTTGTATTAAGCTCAGATGCCCATTTTAGACTAGGTCTTTAAATTTGGGGATCTGATTTTCTTCAGTTCTGTATATATTCTAGATATTGTTCTTTATCTGATAAAACAGCAAGAAAAATATTTTTCCCACTCTGTGGGGTAATGTTTCTTTTTTTGCAGTACTGGAGATTTAACTCAGGACCTTGTGCTTGCCAGGCAGGCACTTATGCCACTGAGCTATCTCCCCAGCCTCCAAAAGCATTTTTTTTTTGGTGGAACCAGGGATTGAACCCAGGCCCTTGCACTTGCCAGATAAGTGCTTATTCTACTGAGCTATCACCCCAGCCCTGTGTCCCATTTTTTTGATAGCTAATGTTGCTGTACAAAAGTCCTTTAATAAGATGAGATCCTATTTGTTGATTCTTTGTATCTTTTCCTGTGTATTCAGGGTTTTGTTCACAAAGATTTTGCCTATACTTATAATTAGTGTTTCTGCTTTAATATTGAAATCTTTGATCCAGGTTGATTTTAGCTTTGTGCATGGTGAGAGGTGTGAGAGGCCTGGGTGTAGGTTTCAACTTCAGCAAGTGGAAGGCCACATCTTCTAGCACCATTTATTAAAGAGGCTATATTTCTTCCAAAGTGTTGGGCCCCATGGTTGAAGATAATGTGGCTCAGTACATTTGGAGTTGTTTCTGTAACTTCTAGTCTTACATGTATATTACATTGATTCACAGATCTTTTTTCTTTTCTGACCTTTTCTTTTTTTACCAGTATCACACTGATTTTATTTCAGTAGCTTTGTAGCCTAATTTCAAGTCATGAATTGTGACATATATTTCCTTGCCTTTGTGACCATGTATTAGTTTGCTATTCTAGGTCCCTTCTCATTTGAAATGACATTTAAGATTTTTTGTAATTCTTGTGGTAATTTTGGCTAAGAGTGTATTAAATATATACAACAGTTTTGGAAATGTAGCCATTTATTTCATGTTTGTTTTTTCCTATCCAAGAACAAGTTATTGTTTCATTTTCTGATAGCCTCTTCAATCTCCTTTTCAGATTACTGCTTCGTTAATTTATATTTCATTTTTTGAATGCTATTGTGATAGGTGAGGTTTCCTTAATTTTGATCTCAATTAGTTTGCTATTTTTGTACAGAATGCTATTAAATTTTTAGTATCAACTTTAATCTAGAGAGATTGCTAACTTTGGGTATTAAATCTAAAAGTCTCTTGGTGAAGTTTTTGGGGTATTCTATGTAGAATTTCATGTCATTCACATGGTTATGTTTATGACCCCAGGTCACCAACATATTGGTATATAAGGAAGAACAACTCATCTCAGTAGGTGGGAAAGCCTGGCTAAAGTAGTACAATTAGTGATAACAGTGACATTAAGAACAGCCTGGAGACTGACAGATTTTGCCAACTATTAATTTGGCATACTTAACCAAAGAAGTAAGATATATAGCTATTTATCAAATCCAATGCGAACCAGGAACCTGTACACAGTAAATGGTTCTTGCTGAAGTCTCTGTCCTCACTGGCTCTGCAGGTTCCTTGCAGCATGTAGCGTTTAGTGCTCTGCTCTGCTGGCGTGCTTCTCACTGTAGGTTTCTGGACTCATTCACTCTGCAGTGTATCTCTGCAGATTCCAGCCCTGGGGAAGGAACAGCTTACTGATAGCTTGCCCTTTGTATATTCTGGTTAAATTTGTTGCCATGCTCTCGGTGTCTCCTTCTGGAGGAGGATAAGTGGTGAGAGGCCATAGCTCTGAAATCTATCCTTTGTGGTTTGACTCTGCTGTACGATTAGGGTCCTCTCAACCATTTGGGAACTTTCTGGAAAGGTGGTTCCTGTGCTGTACAAGGTGGGAAGGGGTCACACCAGCAGCCCTGGTTGTCTTTCTTTAAGCTCTTATATCTATGTTTTATTTGATTCACAAGACTGTTGTTTCAGATTGATTTGGGCATCATTGTGTGTGTCCCTCCACATCTCCAATTGTTGCTTCTTTGTGGATTTTTCTCTAAGAAACTCTCATAAGACTCCAGTTCTGTTCAGCCATGTTTAATCTCCCCTTTATTTTCTTTTCAGTTTTGTTCTTCAAACTGTGCAAGTTAGTCAAATTCAGAAAGCTGGAAACCTTTAAAGAGACTAATCCTGCAGAAGATATTTATTTGATATAGAATAGACAGAGGTTTAATGAAATTCACTTAAAGTTCAGCAACTCTTATTTTTAAAAATCTTCCCATATGTTATGCAAAAGTATGTATATGTGTGTACGTACCTGTGTCTATACATATACTAGAGAGTTTTGTTTTAAGTGTGTACATATGCATATGACTAGACTGAAGATAAACTGAAGAAAAAGAGACAAAGAACTAAGGCAGAAAGGCAGGAGAAAGAGAGAGAGAGAGAGAGAGAGAGAGAGAGAGAGAGAAAGAGAGAGAGAGAGATATTTAACATATTCACATCAGAAGTGATCATGCACAATTCCCATTACTAGAACCCCCTTAAACATTGTTTGCATTTGTGTCCTTACATTCAGTTCATTCCTCCAGTGAGTGTGGGCTTCATCTAGAGTTTCTGGGTGGAAATGTGTTTGCATTTTTGCTAACACAGCAGCCTTCACTCTGGAGTGGGGCACAGGGAATACCAGAATGGAGTGGCAAGCTGAAAAATCTGAACTCATTCTAGTCTTACCTTTTTCAGAAATAGTGAGATCATTAGAAAAAGTTCTAATCTCAGACTTGTACGACAGGGTCATCACAGTGAGCATGAATGTCATTTTGTGTTGTTCAAATGTGAACTCCCCTTTTCTTTGCGCTTCTCCTCTACACCAAGTGCAGAATAACTATGCTGATGTCACAGGAATGGGAGAAGTTAAATGAAATAGGATGCCTAACTGCCCTATAGATACTCAATACTATGCTGCGGTGGGATGGACATTTGGAAGTTACTTAGCTACAGGAGTGACAATGTATATGGAGTGTGTATGAGGGAATCTCCTAAACTTCTGAGTCTGATACAGCTGACACAAGCTACCCGTCACAATTTATTTAAATCAATCAAATAAAAAATTCATTTTATCAGTTGAATTTGCCCCATTTCAATATTCACCATTCACAGATATTCAGTAGCTAACATGTTGGGAAAAAGCAATCAGAACATTTTCAATATCACAGAAAATTCCATTTGTAGTAGTTTTCTAGGATAGAACATCAAGGAACGTGTCTAATTAAGAAGCTATGATGCTAATGACCAATAATCAATGAATATTTAATGTCATGTGCTGTGAAAAGAATTTTTACAAGTTTAATCAAATATTTCAATAATTATTTCCTGTCAAAAATTCCATGAAATACTCACTTTTAAATTCACATTTCACATCTGTGGAAGCCAAGAATTGTACAATGTGAAGAATGGCTCTAGGAAGCATATCCAAAAAAAGATATAGGAAAGTTACATACAGATCTAATTCCCCCAAATTCTACAGAATCAATATTTCATTTAGTTGATGTCAACCTTGTTTCTGCAAAACTTATATGTGCTTCACCCACATTAAGAAAATGTTCATTCTTTTTGCACAAGGGGTGTGACAGAAAACAATGATTTATGCTTACATTTAAGAAATTATTGCAGTAAGGACACATTGCTTTAATCAACCTCAAAATATTCTTGCTTTGAACACACATAATTTCTATTGTTCTCACCACTTTTGAAGCGGTGTGGAAACCTTGTTTCATGAGTGTCTTAGTTGTGGTGTTCTGGCTGCCTCAATGTCCTGAATTGATTAAAAAAGAAAGAACATTTACTTTTTTAGTTTTTAAAATATCTTTTATTTGCTTATTTATTTGGCACAGGGTTTCACTGCACAGCCCAGACTCATAGTGATCCTCTTGTCTCAGCTTCCCCAGTGCTGGGATTACAGGTGTGTACTGGCACAGCATGTGGTACTGAGGATTGAACCCCGGTTGTTGCAATTGCCTAGCAGGTGCTTAGACCACTGAGCTATCTCCCCAGCCTTAAAAAAACATTTAACTTTCATGGTCACTGAGATTTTGGAGAAGAGCTAGAAGTTACAGTGTCAGATGAAATGAACAGAGTGCAGTAGGACACATTGGCATCTTTAGGAAACTGCCTTTCTTTTGGAAGGGACTTGGCAGAAGAATTTGCCATAGTTTTTATCACAGCTCTGAAATTTTAACTTGTTCTAAGAAATTTTTGGCTAAACTTTCCAAACCAAGATTAAATCAGGGAGTACATGATTAAAACATGGTTAAATCATGGATTTTCCATTTTCAACCAAAACAGGAAGGCCTGATGAGGAAGGAGCATGCTCCACTTGGGCTTTTTTTTTTTTTTTTTTTTTGTCTTTTTCTGCTCTGCCTTATGTCAACAGTCAAAAATGTTAACTATTTGGCTTACTGATGTTTTGACAGTGCCATGGATCTTCTGACACCAATCATGTTAATGATGAAATTAAGACAATCAAGCTTTGTTACTCCTCTCTGCAGTACTAAGTGCTCCTTTCAGGAATGATGACATCTTTCACAGGAAAATGCATCCCTCTCTGTCTCTGCGATTTGCTGCTGACTGGCATGTGCCACTCACCCTGCACACCTCCCATTTGTATCTAGTGACACTTTGATGAAATGTATGACTCATGTGAAGCTAATAACACTTTTCATACTCAATTCAATTCTGTGTTGCATACTTACATAAGCAGAAAATTAGTACTATTTATGAAAACTAATCCTACAAAATTATCTTGACTTACAAAGTTGCTGTTTCAATTTGGACTAAAAATGTCCTCTTTGGATTACTTTTATCATCCTATCCATCATATTCTAAGATGTTATTTCAGAGTAAGAGAGAAAAATGATGTTCTTACAGAAAAGAAAAAAGTCATTTACACTTTAATAAAACCATATACCAGTTACATGTGTCAGAAATATCTAATTACAGAAGAGACATGCCATTAATTCTCAAGGGAAAACATTTTATGCCAAAAATTTATTGCCTAAAATTTAAAAATGATTTATAACATTCTTGCCTCCATTGTACACACTAAAAGTAGTTCTTAACTGAATAATAGGTGTTAATTTTTGTGTAAAAATGTTCTTAGTAATTTTAGTACTATGTATTAAGAAATATAAATATCTGAAAACTATAGAAAAAATATCTCTGAAATCTTGATGCTATTATACAAAAATCTCATGCTTGAATCTCAAACTGAATATAAATTTGAAAAGAAATTTTAATTTTTTAGTCACTATATCTTTCTAAAAATAAAAACTACTCTGAACAACCTTGACTTTTTGAAGCAAAATCATTGACATATATGTGAAGTAAAATCAGTGTTGTAAATCAGCTAGAAATTATGAATATTACACATTTTTGCATGATTGCTACTGTAAATGAGGGTGACATGAGAAAAAAACGGATGAGACTGTTTTGACAGTAGAGACTGAATTAGTCCTCTCTCTCTCTCTCTCTCTCTCTCTATATATATATATATATATATATATATATATATATA
>NDGM011081987.1:0-12976 GCA_002564305.1 Octomys mimax | reverse complement strand
TCTCTCTCTCTGTCTCTCTAAATAAATAAATAAATAAATGTTTAAAAAAAAAAAATAAAAGAGACCACAAAAATGATTTCCAATTAACTCCTCCGTTCTTCACTATAGAAGGAAGACTGACCTTGGGTCTCCATGTAGACTACTGAGACAGCGATCCAAGGTCCCCAGTACAAAAATTAAATCCCATAATCACTGACTTCTGGAAAATAAAGGGTTCTAAAGTTTCATTTATCCCAGTGCCTTTCACGTGTTTAAAAGTAACCAGGGAACTTGCAAAGGTGCGGGCTCTTCCTTGATACATCTAAGACAAAGCTTGCAAGTCGGCATTTCTCACCAGCTTCCCAGTGACCCCAGAGCAGCTGGTCTGTGAATCAGAGTAAATAGTGAGAGACTCTCTAGGGATGCACGTGAGTTATTATCTGTCTAATCTCAATTCCTGTCGACTCTTGGGGCCACCTTCAGAGCTACACTGAAGATTCTATAGCTGGGGATGGGGTCAGCTGGTTGATCAGCGCCTCACAGATCTAGGAATAAGCAATATCCTCTGACAGTTTCATGTCAGTATGCAGAAGCTGCACTCCACTAATTTCTGTGATTTATTCAGGTTCACACAAAGTTTTAAGTGGCCGGATTAGGGCTAAAGCAACTAGAAAGTAAATATAGATTTTTTTTTTTCAGCTGAATTACAAATTTCAATCACAGAATTACTTTGACATTGTTTTAAAACATCTATTTTCAGTTCCGTAATTGGAAAAAACAGAGCACAATTAGGGTTTAAGCCAGGATGTTCACCTAGCTCAGCCTCTGGAATGCTCTGCAACTTTTGTGAAAAAAATTTCCCTGGGCCTGATTATTCTCCATCAAATGAGGGAGTCCATATTTGACCTTTCAGATTGATCTGCTATTATAGAGAGCACTGACCTGAAAGATACAAAAACACGACAAAACATAAGTGAATTAAGTGGAGGGAAATCTATTAAAATTCCTATTAGACAATATGAAAGTTTCCTGACAGGATTACTGATTTTGGAAGGGAACCCATACGCAATCTTGCCATGACTCGAGGTTAAATTTTGTGTAAGGTCTGTCAATGTTACTTCTCATTTCTGAGACAAAATACGGCTATACTGAAGGAAAGGCTTATTTACCTCACCGTTTGTGGATGCTTCAATCCAGTATCAGCTGCATCCAAGGCAGGGTGGCTTGGCACAGGGGCAATAGTTCAAGGTGGTGGAAAACAGCAAAAGCAAGAAGAGCGCAAAAAGAACAAACCTCTTGTCCTCCCTTATACTGTAAGCAGGCTACCTATGCTGAGGGTGGGTAGGGATGGTAGCATTCATATCATATCAATGTTCTTGCACAGTCTCAGGATGTTTACAAAATAAGGACCTTGGCCCTTTTGGAGTCACTTAGTTTCCCTTCTAAACTTCTCAAGTTGACATAATGAATCAAACATAACAGACAAAACGGAAGTTTCTTGGCAAGATTACTAATTTGGGAAACGAACCCACACATAGTCTTACAGAGACACTAGGTTGCATTTATGGGAAGTGAATGTAAATTAGTATTTTGAATATTAATTCAAGAAGCTGTTCTGATGCTCTACCCATTTTTAATATCTCTGGCCTGTTAGAAAAAAATAAATAAATAAATGAAAAGGTATGGCCCTAGGATAAGGCAGGGAAAATGAGCCCCTCAGCCAAATCCTTGCTAACTGTTTTATTCTGAGAAGAGATGGCTCCCATTAGCAACAATCTTCCTGTTTGTTCATTGCTGTCCGGAAGAGTATTGAAGACTTTGTTCTTATTCCAACCCTTCCAAGAAGCCTTTCCTGTCTTGTGATTGGCTCAGTTGACTTAGTCTTTCACATAGCATTAGTTTTACCCACTAATATAATTCAGTAAGGACATATCTTACATTCATAGAAGTTTAAAGTTTCAAGGCTCAGAACTAAAAGTTACCTTTTGCTATGTCCTTAAAGGTGTATACAGGTAAGATGTCATGTTAAGCTCTTTGTACAAGTGAGCTTCCTGTTATTGTAGCAAATACCGAAGACACATCAACTTATAATTGAAAAGATGTACTTTGGCTCACAGTTTTAAATATTTATGCTCATCACCAATTGGTCTCAATTTTTTGGGCCAGTATTAGCACATGGTGGAATTGCATGGCAGAGTGTAGCTGTTTGCATGATGTCTAGAAACAAACAAACAAACAGAGGAGAAACAGAGCCTGGTTCCCAGAGTTCCCTTCAAGGGTGTGCTCTGAAGCTCTAGAACACCTCCCCCTAGGTGCTGCTTCCTGAATTTTCCCTCCCAATGGCACCACAGGCTAGGGACCAATACATGGCTATGGGGGACTTTTGAGATCCAAGCTGTCGCATTCCTTAAGTAACTTATCTCCATCTTAAAACAACCCTCCAAACAGTGGACCTTTATTTTTAAGATTAAGAAACTGAGGTTCAACTAAGCCAGAGAATTAACCCAGCATCACATGCCTTATAACCAGAGGAACTAAGATTCAAAGCCAAAGCCAAAGCTCAAGTCTTCACCATTTAATTAACAATATAAATAATCATATCTGCATTAGAATTTTAAATACTGCTGTACAAAAACAATCTATAAAATGTAGTTTTGTATTGTTTTATCATCATAATGAAACTCTGTCCATAGAGATATCAAATTAGAAAGAAGATACTTACTTCCCATAAATAAGTGAAGCTGAACACAATCTGAAAACTTAGTTTTGCTGATGAGTGCAAGCTTTCCCTTCCCGACTTTGATCCTGCTGGCAGATAACAAAATAAAATATTTTTAGTTACTTTTTGCCTCTGCAATTATGAGGATAAAAACTCATTTGAAATAAGTATGTATCAGGAGAAAAACAATATTCAGTCTCTCTTCTTTCTTGTGATTAATGAGGTCTCAACTTTAGACACTTTCCTGGCAGAGTGGAAGTAGGAGATTCACACAGCCTATGACCTAATGGAAGCTTTTGGCCAAAGGGCTCCAGTGGTGATAGCCAAGAGACCCACATCTAGATGGATGCATTCATTTGCTTTTAGAGGGAAATTGAACGACAGCTGTGCATTGCCCTCTCACCAAGTCTGCAGCAGTTTGAGTTGGTATTTGGTTTGTTGTACCAAACCTTACCTGATTAATGTAGCACAAGTTCAGTTCCCCCACACCCTTCTGTGAAAATAGAAGTTACCACTGCTTCAGTGCATTATATGTGACACTACTTTATGTGCTTTATATGTGAGCTCATTTAATGTTTAGTTCATAAGGACAAAGGTAAAGTTCAAAAATGTTAAATATTATATTACATACACAATGTTATATTAGTGGCTTTAGTCTCCCCAGAGATTTTTTTTAAAGTATTAAACATGTATCTAAGCTTCCATGAACAGGATTTGTTAGTTAATCAGTAGGAGCCCAGGCACCCCACCTCACTCCATCTCTCTGAAGGAGATCTCCTTTGGCACTAGCTTGAGGTCCCTGTCCCTGAAGAACCAATCACACTTAGAATCTGTAAACACAAACTCCATCAGTTGTGTCTCTGCATGTCTCTGGACCTGAAACCCCTGCTACTGGAGCTGCTCTTCCTTGAGGTATCCTCAAGAGTACCATCCATAGTGTATGATTTTCCTTAGGTCATCCTTTGGTTTCTGGGATAAGTTAAATGGAAAACCACAGGATGTGGAGGGTAAAGTTCTGTGGGGAGAGTTGGTATCTCTCATGCATGTGAGTGAGCTGGTTATATCTAGACGAGATTTGTCAAAGTCTGTGGGCTGAGAGGTTCTGTTTGAGCCAAGATCTTCTTGGAATAAAGGACTGTCTAAAGTTTAGATAGATTTAGGCTTGCTTAAGACAGATAGAAATGAGTCTTTGTTTGTTTGTCTTGTTTTTTTGATTCTGTTTGAGAATGGAAAATGCATTATAATTTTCCTCTGAACCAGAACTGAACTAATGGGTAGTTTCTACATCCACACTGTCTCAGTTGCTCTTCTCTCATTGCTAAGACAAAATACCCCACACCCAAAGTGAAGGAAGGAAAAGTTTATTTAGCTCACAGTGGTGGTTTCTGTCCATACTCATCTGGCTCCAAGGCAGAGTGGCACATGGCAGAGGTCAGCAGTTCATGGGAGGGTGGCAAAGAGCAAAGGGAGGGACACCATCTCCCTTAGCTAGCTAGCCTCGTTCCCCTCATTTTGTAATGCAGATTACCTGCCCCAGGGCAGGTGCAGCACCCATACCCACAATGATCAGTCACAAGCTCCAGAAGCTGCCTCATGACTGTATGAGGCTCTGGTGGGGACAACTAGACACAAACCCTAATATAACCCTATCTGCATTCATTTATGGGCCAATGTTGGGGCCAGTTTCAAACTCTATAAACAGAATAGAATTGTGAGTCCTTTATTAATATGGGAAGAATTAAATGTCAACCTTTAAGTCAATCAAGACTTTGTATTAAATCTTGAAATTTAATCTGATTGACTTCCACTTTTATTTCTTATCATTTCAGTTTTGGAAGGTGATGGTGGTTGGGGCAGGGGACAGTTGCTGTCGTAACCCCCTTTTTCCTAGCAATGAGGTGGGTAGTCACCATCTCTAACAATAGCTGTGAGCTCACAGGAGACTGTAGCTCCTCTTCCACCAGAGATTGTTCATTCTTCCCCCTCCTTTACCACTGCACATTAGATTCAACTGAATGTTTCTAGCCCTGCCAAAAGAAACCAAAATAAATGTTTTTTAAAAAACCAGATTGGGAAATTGTGAATTACTAGTTAGATAAGCTGTATAAAAATCATTAGCAAGCCATCACCCATAATGCTTTGAGGTAGCTGATCCAGATAGTGAAAAGATTAGATCAATAATCCCTCTGCAGTGTGGTGCTTTAATCAATAAGCCAGATGACAATGGAAGCAGAGCAAGCCCTTGCCTCCCAGGATATCAGTGTGTGACTATTAAAATTCCTGTAAGGTATCAGGATTGTAGGGCAGATTAGCATATCTACTTCCTTGAAACTTGGCAGAAAACTTAAATTTTCATTTTAAGTTAGGCTTATGTTCCTGTACTTTCAGCAAACTGGGAAGCTGAGGCACAAGTATCTCTTGAACCAGGAATTTATGACCCACCAGAGGAACATAGTGAGACCCAGTCTCTTAAAACAAATGGTTTTGAGCTCATTGGTAAACTCATTGTAAACCCTGGCTCCATTCCACACTTGCTGAGGATTTTTGATAACTTAAAGCTACTTTTGACAGACAGAAGTGCTCATAAATATAGTTTACTACATATTTTTTCTTCAAATGTTTTAATCTCATTCCTGTCCCTCTTACCTATACAAAGCCAATAAAACTTTAATTAAGACAAATAGCTTGTATTTTATTAAAATAAGAAGCAGCACCCAGAAAAATATTCTACCAACCTTCTAAAAGAAATTATTCAATTCATCGTGCATTTTATTCATGGTATTTTAATACCATTAAATATGATAATTTGAATGTATTTTCTTCTTTTCCAATTTAACATCCATACTTCTATATCCATCCACCCAAACATTCATTTAAAAAATGCAGTGATCTATAGTTTACATACCTTCTTAATATATATCACACAAATTAACATATAGAAAACAAGAAATCAGTGTCATGAGGAGATAATTTGTTTCTGTGAGGGTAAAAGTCATGGGAGACCTTGTGGCACTCAAAGTCATGAAAGTTGCTTAAGAATTTCCACTGAAGCGGGGTCCTGAAGAGTTTCTCATAAGGACCTAAGTCTAGGCAACATAAATGGTGACACTGTACTCTGTAGTTAGCATAGGGCCTCCCCTAAAACTACAGGATACTTTTTAAAAGACAGATTTTCTCTGTCTGTACATAAGCAAAACAGGTGATTGGTGATTGTAGATTAAGTGGAACCAGAACAATGTTTTTTAAGTTGTTACCACAACCTATGGGCTAAATACTTGGTTATGATTTTGGCAATCATAGTGCTGCTTAGAATTTTGGATTTAAATATCCTTCAAGTAGGCAGGCTTACATTTTCCAATCTAGGTTATCACAGTACCAATTTTTTTACTTCTCTATTATAATAGCCTCTCCCCTTCCCCCTACACTTCCCCCTTCCCTCCCTCTCTCTCCCCTCCCCCCCCCACCCGGGAATAAACTCAAGGATTTCACATTGAACTACATCCTTTTATATAACCTCCCTAACCTAACTTGAATGTGTGATCTTGAACCTAGTCTAATCATCTCAAAAATTCAACTTAGCAAGTTTTGTTTTGAATACTCACTTCGTGTCATTACACTAGCGATATACAAGATACAAGGCATGGCCCTTCACCGTGCTTGCATTTCCAGGGAAATGGTTGCAGTGGATTCATGCAAGAGGCAGAGCCTGGTGGAGGGAAACAGCAAAGCTTCCCATAATCCACCAACATTGTCTGACTCTAAAAATTGTGAGGCAAGGACTACTGGTATTGCTAAGTGGGAAAGCAAGTTCTTGACATGGGTTCATTCCCCATCACCAACCAACTAACCAACCAACCAGCCAGCTACTAACCAGCCAACAACAAACCAAAATTGAGGCACAGAGAGAGCACACAGGGTTCGAGCCTGCTTTCATCTCTGAGGCCAGTGTTCTTTGCTCTCCACTTGTGCAACCTACAAAGGGCAGGAACCAGTGTGGAAAGGATCAAAAGGAACCAGTTATCTGCTCAACAGACAGCTCATGTCTGTCATGGGGCTTTCTCACTATTGATTCTGTATTAATTACAACTTCATCAAAGCCTTAAATCTCTTTCTCTTGTTTCTCTACTCTTGATGCCTGCTTTTTACTTTTCGGCTGAAAACTTCGTTATCACTCAGAGCAACAGCCCACAGCTTCATTGAGCTCATTTGATTTACCTCCTTGACTAGATGGATTTTGATAGAATTAGAATTTTTCCACCAAATGATGACCTGAGGACAAAAATAACATACAAACTGCAGATCTCTAAGGAATGAACTCACAGATGTGATTCTTTAACAAAGTATTTGCTAAGGAAACCTTGAGATAGACAACCACAGAATTTAAAAGTTGAAAAGCAAAACAAGAATAATTAAGTGACACCATATTTTAGAGTTACTAGTGTTTATTTCATAATTATTTCATTTTTTAGTTAAACTTATTATTACATTTTAGATAGACATAATGATCACATTTACCCTAGGGAATTTTTATCTGTACCTAATATATCTTGAGTCTTCTTTTTCCTCCAATTTCCTCCACTCTCTTTAGTATCTATTAACAAGAAAAAAACTACTCTCATGTAGCTACCTCAGGATTCCAGCAATATGTTCTTTTACTTAATTTCACAATCTAAATTCCTAGTTTGATTTGTTGTTTCTTGACTCACTTTGGTTCAGGGATTTAAAGAGTCAAAGACACTGAACTTGCACCCTTAGAATCTCCATTTCGTGTTTTAATAGGGAGAAGCTTCTTGTACCTCTTACAAGAACATGCATGTTAGGCTTGTGTATTTATTTGGATTTTTTTTTTTTTTTTTTTTTTTTGCTTTTTAGTGTTTTCCTTTTAAAAGCAGAGCTCTCTCTATCTTCCCAGATGTTCAGAAGATCATTGCCTTGTCACTGGAAGTCTCACAGATGAGAGTGTTATTTTGTGGAAAACAAAACCACATCTCCCACCCACATCTAGCCATAGTTATTGGAAATTGCACAGTTAAGACGTCTTGACATTTCACAATTTCTAACTCCTTTAAGTTGTCTGTGTTGATGTTGTTGTTATGAGTAGAATAACATACAAGAATAACATACAAATTGCAGATCTCTAAAGAATGAATTCGCGGATGTAATTCTTTAACAAAACATTTGCTAAGAAACTTTGAGATATATAACCACAAGAATTTAAAAGTTGAAAATCAANACAAGAAGTTACTAGTATTCAAGTAGTTTCATTTTCCCTTCTCAATCTAAATTCATGAGGTTGTTTGGTCAATAAGGGAAACGATTCAGTTTTCTGTCCATGACTATAATCTAGAGAATGAGCACACCTCCAAAGCATATGCCTATCAGAGAGAAAGGTAGGAGAAAAGAAGTGACAAAGTTAAAACCAAACCTGGAAGTAACTGAACATTTTATAAAATTAAGGCTTACTGTTTGGTGGCTAATGCAATGTTTCTTTTTTTTATTTTTATTTTTAATGCAATTTTTCAAGTAAAATGTAAACTGTTTTCTTTCAAGCTTCATAATGAAATTGCACTTGTCTTCCCTAATTGCGACAAATGTTTGTAGAAGACATGAAGAAGGAATATGCAAACCTCCCAACCCACACGATTGACATGAATTTGTTAGACCCCTCAATGGCCTGGCTCAGTCAGAACAATGCATGTTAGAGAAGCGGCTCCCTCTCTACCTGGCACACAGCTGATTTTGTCAGGGCGCTAACTGCCCACGTTCATGTCCTTGTGGAAGACTCTGGAATGCCAGTGAAAATAAATCTGTTCCCCCTGTAAAGACAGTGGTTGACTCTTGATTGCTAATCACAATAACTTCACGTAGAGCATTCTTTAAAACACAGATTGTGGAATGAGGGAGACTTTTTTCTTTATTAGCTTAACAGAACCTTTTCCAAAGAAAAGTCTTGTGGTCAGAAATGGGTCCAGAAAATAAGGAGCATAAAGCTTTGGACTAAGACAAGGCTTACAGGGTAGGTTTTCACAAAGGGCAATTTATCTGCAGTAGAGGGCAGTTTCAGCTTGGCGGTATGCGCTGTTGTCAGAACCTTCACCTTTTTTATTACTTATCTGCTTATTCTTCATTTCCAGCCATGCCCCACGGCTCCATCCCATAGATGAGTAGTTTCTCAAATGCAGACTATAGACCAGCAGCCCAGTGTCACCTGGGAACTTATTGGAAAGGCAGATTATTGAGGTTCACTGGTTTCTCTCTGCTTCATTGCCTTTCATTTGCTTTTCATTCCTTCCCTATTGTCTCTAGAGCTATCAATAAAATTCTCGTGGCTCTCTGAATAAGTGAAAATGCCAAGAGAGGAAAATTGGATCAATATTGTGGCATGATTTCAGGACAGTAGAGATTGCCACATGGTCCTGCTGATATAATTATCTCTCATTAATGTTAGAATAAAAAGGAACAGATTAGTGCTTCCTCTTACATTTTTACTGCTCAAATGAAGAGAAAATCAGGAAAGGTTTGTGTGGCAACTGAATTTTAATTTGTCTAAACAGACAATTGCTATTTGTTTTCTAAAACTTGTCACATAAGTGTATCTTAATATAGAGACCTTGCAAGATAATACTCATAATTGAGGGGAGTTTGAGCTGTGCTATTACACAGTTGGATAATTAGGAATGGGACACAGGGGACAAACAGATCAAGTGTCAGCTCCACTACGTCCTGACTGTGTAAATCCAGGCAAATCGCAAAATATCCCCCTAATCCTCATTCAAATCTCTTTAAAGTGGAAATATTAACAATATAGCTTTCATGGGGTAGTTGTCAAAATCAAGAGTTAGTGATAATTGGGGCTAGGAAAATAGCTCAGAGGCTTGAGTGCTGCCTGGCAAGCATAAAGCCCTGAGTTCTATCCCCAGTAAAAAAAAAAAAAAAAGGAAAACTAATGATAATTGCATTAAACTTTCAATGCCTGGCTCTAGTAAGTGCTCCATAAATGGAAACTTTAGGTCTTCTCTGTGCAAACTGCTTTCCAAGGAGGCAGTAGTCAGAGCCTTTTTCTTCTTCCCTATTTCTCTGGCCTTTGCTGATTATTTGTTTGTACTTGTGCTCTTCTGCTGATAGCAAATAAACTAGTAGTTTTCTAAGTGTAGACCAATAGCTCAGCATATCCAGGGCCCTTGTTAAAAATGTCCTGGTATTCATTCATTTAATAAAAATGAATTGGTATTCATTCTAGAATGACTCAGGCATTTTGAGTGAGGACAAGAGATTTGTTTTAATAAGGTGTACGGGCCATTCTGATGTACACTCAGGTTTAAAAACCATAAAAGTAGCCTGGCACCCACCACGCCACTCCCTGAATCAGGCATGCTGGTTAACAACTTATTAACTACAAACTAAGTAACTTCCTGATTTTCTTCTGAGCTTCCATTTCTTGTCCTATCAATTGGAAATACAACCTGTTCTGTGTTATAGTTGGTGTTTTAAATAAAAGAAACCTCATCCAAAAAAATCATCTTATAAAAGGAGATACTTCAAAGAAGATCAATGAACAATGGTTATTGATTTAAATATCCAACTTTGAAAAACTGTTACTCATCATATAAATAATAAAGGAGGTTAAAAATAAATTTGCAGACAATTTACCTCAAAATTTTACTTCTAGAGAGTTTACCTCAAGATTTTCCACTTCTAAACCACACGCAAAACAGCCTGTTGATTTTTCTGTTATTTTTGCCACTGACTCAGTAAGTTGATTCTCAGCATAATTTATACCCTTTAAAGAGAAAAATAAATAAGACAGGAAAAAAATTCAAAGTCTAGCAGCTACTATGTTCTTTATATTCCAGCCAAAAATGTCACAACCCAACAATGGTTTGCATACTCAACATTTTATCACCCTACTGGATTTCCTAGGTTATAACTTGGTTTATGCAAAGTTCTTATGACAAGTGAAATGCCTGTGATTTCTCCTTGGAGCTGCCTATATTATGGAGTTTTTGAGAAATTTATATGAGACAAATTACATATTAAGGTCTTTTAGGTCTACACTTACATAAAATCCAACTTGTGTTGCCGAGAGAGAGAGAGAGAGAGAGAGAGAGAGAGAGAGAGAGAGAGAGAGAAGCTGAAGAAGGAGGGAAATACAGAGGGGAGAAAAGAAGAGGGAAGGAAAGAAAAAGAGGAAGAAAAGGGATGGAAGGAGGAGGAAGGATATTCCTGCTCTGTATGGATAAGTCAGGATGTCTGGACAGAGACGGGGCAGAGTCTGTCATGAATTCTCTTTCTCTGTAGCCTTTACAAGGAAAGCTCTCCTGTTGTGGTTAGACGATCCAAACAGATTCTGTAGCCCTAAGACCACACTACTTCTTGGTGCAAATCCAGTGACAGTGTTGGAGAGCAGTCATTCTTGTGTAGCCAACTGAAGGCTCATGAAACACCACTGGCTTGGTCTGCAAAGCTCACCCGACTGTCACTGAACTAATCATGGCATCAGAAGAGCCCTGACTGACTGACTGACTCCCAAAGCAAGGGTGAGAACTGGAGCCTGAGGAAGCAGTGGTTTTCCAGGCAGAAGTTGCAATGAGTGAGAATGGCGAGCAGCCAAAGAACAGATACCTTCTCTCCTTACTGCTGCAGTTAACAGGACTTTACACCTGCTTGCACCTTTCATGCCATATTTAACTCCAGACAGTCTTGTTAAAAAAACTTCTGAAGTCTCTCTATGAGTATCCTACCATGTAGGCATTGGGAGCGACGCAGATGCATGGGACAACAGGGAATGACACAGGCCTTGTGAGGGCCATCGTGGCAAAGAAGGGTCTGAAGAGGCTCACAGACACAAAGCAAATGATTGCAGTTCCTGAGACTTGCATGGCAGTGCGAACTCAGAGGGTGAGCAAAGACCAGCCGGCTATGCTCCTGTCCCCCTCACCAGCAATGGAGGCATCTCTCTCTGGTGCAGGCCTCTGGCTCTGTCCTCAGGTCAGAAGGATGCTGTGATCTCTGTGACTCTGGGACACCAAGTCAAGTCTGCCAACCCACTGCTGTCCCTTCACCTAAGATGTGAAACATAGCTTGCATTTTCTCACCTTGACATGTGGAAATAAATCAGTCTAGACTTATTTATTATGTCTAATAAACTTAATTATGTATGATAAAAAACAAATAGTCCTTACCATGTACAAAACAGTGCTTTTAGCACCTTATAAATGCCCTTAAAGGAAGGAAAGCAAGAAAGAAAGAAAGAAAGGTTTACAAAGGTCTGGTTTACCTGTGACTTTTTTTAAAAAAATGACAGTAGAATATCAGATTTATACATTCAGTGAATACCTATTGGATTTTTACTGTAAGGTGAGGTATAATTTGGAGGTACTTGCTAGGTCCAGATTTGGAATAAGTATTCTACATGCTTAGTTACTTAATTATCTTGAACATCCTCAGGTGGTTCATATTGGTATTTTCCCACTATCAGAAAACTGAGCTCAGAAAAGCTAAATGATTTTCCTAAGGTCTCAAAGATAGTGGATGGCTCAGCTCAGAATCACAACTCAGCTTGGCTGAGTCTGGAATCAGATTGGAAACACTTCCAGAATCCCCCTGCCCTTCTGGCTGAAAAGATGCACTTGCAGGTGCTAATTAAGCCACCCTAGTAGTCATTAAGAGAACTCTCAGGCTTAACAATCCCAAGAGTAATGAGGATGGAAGGGATTCAGCTATTTTTAAGTCTAGAGGTAAGCAGGACATCATCTACAGGAAGCTTTAGAGAAAAGAGAAGAAAGCAGTGAACAAAACTGGTCCTCCAAAGAACAACATAAGAGAATCAGAACAATATCAGGGATTCACCCTGACAGGGCATCTGCTGAATTACAATATACTGGAGATTCCTTCATATGTTTGCTAATTGAAAGCTAAATAACAAAGACAGCTACACCGTATCTCTCTTTTTATTATTAATTTTATTGAGAAACAAATAGCAATGAGACAGTTTCAAAACAGATTAGTAGGACATTTCCAATAATTAATATTTTGCATATTGTTGTCTTCATAGTGGTTATTCATAATACAAGATGCAGACATGACATCCTATCCAAACACTATTAGTACAGATCTTTCTTCTCATTGAATTAAGACAAAGTAGCTGTATACCTATCCTAACTATTCTCTATATACAGATACAAAGTGGTCCTTCATTTGTATCACCTTTTTTTGGTTTAGTTTTGTCAGAGATGGGCATTCCATTGCCATTTAAATATTGTAGGTGCATGAATTCAG
>NDGM011081961.1:0-21696 GCA_002564305.1 Octomys mimax | reverse complement strand
TGCCTGGCCTGGGTCTAGCTGTTGTGTTCAGCTCCTTCCTGTTGCAGCCCTTGGAAGTGAACCCGTTGTGCCCCTCTGGCACAACAGTGAGCCTATGGTGCCCCTCTGTTGTGTCCCTGGCCCTGGGGGCACAGAGGAACGCAGAAGCTGTCCCACACACTCAACAGGCCTGGTCTGGACTGGATATGGGGGTCTGGAGAGTGTCACAGAAGTTCTCACTCACTCAGTGGGCTTGGGGGCTGGGGCTCCAGAGGGTGGAGGCCCCCGAGGGAGCAGCAGAGGGTCTCACTCATGCAGCCTTCCTGAGGTTTGGTCCGGAGAAGTCTGGAGAGGTCCCGTGGGCACAGGGAAGCTGGAAGCTCTCCCGCACACTCACCATGCCTGGGCTGGGCTGGATCTGCTTTGGGTTTTTGTTGTTGYTGCTGCTGCTGTTGCTGCTGCTGTTGTTGTTTTTAAGCATTGTTTTGACTAATTCTAAGGACCACAAATGACTGTCCAAACACCAGTCAAGGTACCAAATGTCAAAGGGTAAATGATAAAGTCATTTTTCTCAACAGAAAAACCAGACACATATTTTCTGACCCCCTTCCTAGAGGGCTATAGTAAGGCTCAAGTTAAAAAGAGAGAGAGAAGGAGACATGGTACATTTAAAAAATCAGTGAACATTAAGTAAGTGTTCATACTATAATGTATAATCTCTTTTCCTTGGCAAAAAAAAACCCAGCAAGCAAGCAGCCTGAATAAAACATGAGTATAGGTCTGACCCAGCCATTCTGTCCAACATTTAGTAGACTTTATTCTACCAATGAGTCGGAAGAAAATTACTCTCATGTCACTTAAAAGAGCAATTTTTTACTTGCCCACCACACTTGAATCTTCCGAAGCTCGTTCAATACTTTTAGGAACTACGATCTTTTTTTATTTTCCTTACTAGCATCATTTTTCCAAGTAAATTCCAGTGTTCACTTGGAGACCCCAGGCCCGGGTTGCAGAGCCAGCACTGTTCTCCAATAGGGGCGCCAGGCTTTAGCACCAAATGGTAGCTAGCACGCTCATCTGCAGTCAGCCTTGCCTAGTATCCAAAGCTGAAACTTGTTGAACAAAGCTTCGCGTTGCAGACCAGAGTCTGAGATCTGCCAAGGCCACACAGTGGGCAGTGTTGGGACCAGAACGGAGTGACCTGTTTTGCTCCAACCTCTTGCAACTCCTGTCTTGATGGGGGTTCAAAGGAAGCATCTGCAGAGCCATGGTATTGCCTATTTGGTCAAAGCATGAGAAATGAGCCACGCATCTCCTGCTCTCACCAAACACCCCCAGGTCCCCAAGGCCAGCCACTGTGTGTTCCCAGTAGTAGCTGTGACAGCTGCAGCCCTGGCCCAGAACTGACAGGAGTGCTAGCTGACAAGAGCAGCACGCCCTGAGAATTCATCTTTCCCATGTAACTTCTCAGTGGCTCACCTACAAATATCAAGTAATTGCCTGGGCAAATACAGTATCTTATGTTGAGTTCCTTGTGTTTTTATTTATGTTATAGGCACTATATGCTTTATTAATGGTCTGCATCATCCTCAGAGTAAATTTAAGTCTCAAACAAATCTTGCAGCAGAATTTTCTCTACCTGCACCAGATTATAGGAGTTCACCCAGTGGTAAAGAGCACTGCATAACAGAGGTGACACTAATGTTCATTGAATGGAATTTTTATGGCCTAACTTCAGCAGTCTCTTATCTTCTAGTTCTCCCATTCAAATTTGACATCGTAATAGAAAACCAGGCAGTAACCATGAATAAGAATTTAAAAAAGAAGAAATACAAATGACCAGTGATAAAATGCAAGAAAACGTTCAGTTGTACTAGTACCAAAATACAAATAAATATAATCAAAACCAGCATCTGACTACTAAATTGACCAAAAAGTTTAATAATAATGCCCATGATTGTTAAATTCCTCAATACACTTGAAAAGTCAGATGATGAAATATACAAAAAGTCTTAAGTATGTGGTAATTTTATTCAAGAAGCATTTCACTTTTAGGATTTTTTTTTCCAATGATGTTAATCGTGTCAAAAAGTAATAATAAGAAAATTCATTATTAGCATTATCTTTTGTTATTTGGCTACTAATGATTGATTAGATTATAAATTGATAAAATAAATTAGTCAATCTACGCAGTAGAATGCTGCATACTCAGTCACTAAAAGGTATCCAGTAGAAGAATTCTAAATGACCGAGGCAAGCAGTACAGCCGTGAGTCAGAGTGTGCAGGGTGTGCAGTGTGATTGTGTGTGTGTTCAAGGATGCATCAGAAGATATAAGCAGTGATGACCAGCAGGCACTGAGCCTGCAGGCGACCATGTCCCCCTTTTCTTCAGCTTCCCTGGCCCCTGGGGGAGAGTTAGCCTGCACATCCCGAAGGTGGATTAAAATGTGTTACTTAAAAATGAGAAGCAAAAGGAGGAAAAAGAAGCTGTGCCCCGCACTTCGTTGGCTCCTTAGATGAAGAGGGAAAGTCCTTGCTCAGGCTTGCTGGTGACAGCCACTGAGTTCAGAAGTCCAACAACCCAACCAAAAAGCCATGCTCGCTGCACCATGCCATCCTCTGCCTTCCAGCCACTCAGCCTGCAAAGTTCTACTGGTGCATACATGTGCTTGGCACTGAGAATACAAAACCAAGGAAGAAAGAGGGGGGAAGAAGGATGAAAAAGAGGGAAGAGGTAAAAAGAAAAAAAAAAAAAAAGATGCCCTGGTATATTATGTATGAGTCTATCTTAGTTTTCCAATGCTATAACAGAATTCCTGGGACTGGGTAATGTACAAAGAGAGAAGGTTTACTTTTTACAGTTCCAGAGATTGAGAGGTAAGGAAATTTCTTGTATCAAAACATGGAATGGGGTATCACATGGTGAGACAGAGCAGAGCAGCTTTTACAGCAAAGCTACTCCTTGACAAAGCCATTAACTCATAAATATAATAACCCATTCACAAGTAGCATCACTACCCAGTCACCTTGCAATGGTACCACCTCCAAATACAACTCACCATTTCTTTTCTTCTTATTTGTAAAAATTATTTATTTATTTATTTACTTATTTATTTGGCACAGGGTCTCACTGTGCAGGTCAGACTCATAGTGATCCTTCTGTCTCAGCCTCCCCCATGTTGGGATTACAGGCATGGGCCATCAAGCCTGGTGCCAGTGACTGGCATGGCATTCCTGGGGTTCCAGGGCCTGCACAGCATGCAATACTGAGGATGGAACTTGGGACCTTGTGCTTACCAGGTAGGCGCTTAGACCACCAAGCTATCTCCCCAACACCAACTCACACATGTTTTGAGGGATTAAGTGTCTAACACATGAATTCTGGGGACAAACATTCAGACCATAGCTGAGCTTAATCAAGTGGTTGACTGAGCCATGTTGTGGGGAGCAGGATCCTCAGGGATGCACGGATCCACATGAGCACCAGTCACCCAACTCTGGTCAAACAGCTTGTTCCAGGAAGCAGGCACTGAGCTGAACCATCAAAGAAGCATCTGCATTGAGGCCAGGAAAGGGTGACAAGAGATGCAGGATGTGTGCCCAAGCCTTAGGGGACTGGAGAGTGGTGAGCCAGTGCGGCTGAGATGCTGACAGCCAGGGCAGATAGGGCGAGAGAGGCCCAACCCAACAGGTACTTAGAGGCTCATTCTGGGGACACCACTGGGGGCTCTGGTGAGGTGTCCCTTAAGATTCACATTCCAAGCAGGTAGCTCTGGGAGCAGACTGGAGGATGAATCTGAGAGCTGGCCATGGCCCATCCTCCAGATCTGTCTGTGTGGAATGGTGGCAACAGGGACAGACACACATGGGTGGAATAAGAGATCTGCCCTCAGGGCAAAGGAGCTGATGAGGGACAGATTGTTGTCCAATGTCTTCATCTTTCACTCTAATGATAGCTCTCTGATCCTGTACTTGAAACCAAGACAAAGAGCAGACCAGATATTTGAGCAAGAAGTGACAACTCAGGGTCCAGGACTTAACTAAATCCCATGACACACAAAGGCCACAGCCACAGAAGGCACCGCTTTTGGCAGAAAAATGCAAAGCACATTTTCCCTGCTGTATTAAGGGGCAGCCTTAGAGTTGGCGCTTACGTAAGGAGGCCTCACCGGAGAAGCTCAAGTTCTAGATGGTAAGCAGCTTGACGCGAGACAGCTGACCTTTAGTTTCGACAGTGTCTTGAAAGACAAGAACGAGGCCATCCAAGAGCCTTCCTTGAAGGCCTGTTCCGCCAGCAGCTGCCTAGCAGCCTGTCTCTTCTGCAGCTGGGGCTTCTGACTTGCATCCGCTTTCAATTCTAACAAGCCGTGCCTATCTGTGTATTCAGTTATCAGCATGGTGTCCCTGCTTGGTGCTGGTCAGTGACCAGAGTCTACAGCCCAGATGACAGGGAAGCCCTGAGCCTCAAGGCAGTGCCCTCTACTGGTCTCCTTTGAAAATAAAAGTAGGAATACAAACCATTACCATTTCTTGATTGTTGTCAACCTTTTTGTGGGTAAATAAACATGCCCTCGAGGAGACTGTGACTTGCCGGTACCTCAGAGTGGAACTGGGATCCAGCCCACACCTGCCTGCCTGCAAAGTCTAATTCTTTCTCCATGTTCCAGTCTGGCCCCTCCATATGGCACAGGGAGAAGCCAGGGCTACGCCTGCTCTTGCAGCCACATGGGCCAACTCACCCCTTTCCAAGAAGCAGGTGGATGGTTTGCTTTGACATCAGTAGAAGAAAGCGGAGCCACCGATGTGTACAGTTGTGAAGCAGACATTTTCTCAGAGCTCTGAAGCCCATCTGGCCCTCCATGACCCTACCACGTGTGTGATCTTGCATGAATTTTTAACTATGCCTCAAGTGTTCTGAACTGGAGCAGGAGGAATTTCACATGGCAGGTCTAGAATCTCCTTAGGGAAATCCTAGATGCAGAATCCTAGAAATCAGAATGTCTTAGATATTCTTGGAGAAGTGATCTGTTCAGACTTCATCGCACTCCAGTAGGGTCTGGTACAGGATGCAAGACCCACTGACCAATCGCATGAATGTTTTTGTATTGAAAAAAATGAGTTAAGATTCATCTAAGGGGATAAAATAAAACTATATTGTCACTGGTTTAGAAAACATTTTGTCCCAACAAAACAATTACCTTTAAAGGAAAAAAAAGACACTTCTAAGACTTTGAAATTTCAGATTTGTAGAGCGGGTTCAATGGGGAGAGGGCTGTGGCTTATAGAATTAGTCTACCTTGCGAGGCTGTTGTATTGTGAGGTGTAAATAAGTGAGGAGATGTGCATCCGTGCCTACACGCATGTGCGCCCGTGTGCGTGTGTGGGTACACACGTTTAAGAGAGGCCAATATTGCCTGGTTTTTTTTATTCCAAAAGCAAAAAAAATAGCGACTTCAAAGATTATTATTTAAATGCCAAAATCACTGTAGGAAAATTTCATTACTTTAAGCACTAGGAAAACTATGTAAGGTCATTTAAAAAAAAAATGGTGGATCGTTTCTAGTGATCCAGCAGCCATCACTAGAAAAAGAAAAAAAAAAAGTCCAAATTTAAAAGCCCCTGTGAGGCCAGGGAGTACATGCCAGGGGTAGAAAGCATGCTTAGAATGTTCAAGCCCTTGGGTTTGAACCCCTAGCAGAAGAAAGGAGAAGAAAGAGGAAAGAAAGAAAGGAACACAGGGAGGGAGGAAGGGAGAGGAGGAGGGAGGGAAAGAGGGAGGGAGAGATTCCCCTGGGGTCTGGCTCAAATATTGGGTCATCTGTTTATTCCAGCTACCATCTGCCCATCCAGCAAAGCAAACACTCCAATAATGTGACTTAAATGTGTATGTGAACTGCAAGCCCCACGGTGGCAGCCAGGAACTGTCTAACCAAGCAGAAGTGAAGGTACATTCCGCAGCCACAGCCTGTGGTTCTACCTACAAAGGCAAATTATGCCTGCTTCTCCCCACTCCAGGAAAGCATTCCCCCATTCTTTAGTGCATTTCTGGTTTTCTCCATAATGCTTTTCTTCAGTTTGCTGAAATCATTTCCTTCTTGTCAGGGTGAAATCTTGAAGGTATTCTCAATTGGCGCAGCAGCGTCTTAGCTGTGAGTTGCTAACTTGTCTCATGCTGTAGAGAATTTGTAAGGAATGAGCGTTGCTCCTCTCAGACTAGGCCTCCCTCCCCAAATCTTAAAGCAATTTTTTCTACTTCAATCGGAGACTGCTGCAATTTATTGCTCTTTAAATCATTGGAAAATTGATCAGACTGATCTATGGTGCCCACCTCCTCATTGGCCCAGCAAATGTTTCACTAGCAAAAATCATTTTTGTTTGTACTTTGTTGTATAATTTATAGAACCATTTAGAAACCAAATACTTTGCATATTATGTTTTTGTAATAATGAAACATTAATAATGATAACAAATACACCAACACTAAAAAAATGGGTGAGAGTGGTTTTTCAGATAAACTTTGTAAAACTTATTCATTAGAGCAGTCATTAGAAAACCCTCAGGAACTACTCATCTGGGGAATTTTTAAAGTTTATAATACATATCCATAATCAGTTGAATATATTTCAGAAAATTCAGGCCAATTTTCTGTATAGAACCCAAGCACTTTTTCAACAAGTAAAGTCTATTTTTCATTAAGCAATTTAATTAAGCAAATTTGTTTATTGTCTATGGTTTTCCATTAGAACACAAGCACTATAAAAATAAGACCTTTGTTTTGCTGTATCCATGGTATTTGGAGCCATAGCTGGCAAGCTGGAGATGCTTAATAAATATTTGTTGAATAAATTATGGACTCAATCTGAGGCAAGTTGACAAATTCAGAAAGCAGATGGCTGTTCTCTGTATAGTCCCATAAGATCCACATAAAGTTTGCAGTTTCAAGACCTCAAGAGACTATGCAGGCATCTTGCCCTTTCCTTGAGAAATTGTGAAGAACACTCCTGAAAAACTCAGTAGGACGGCACAACTCCTGAGATATTTGTGTAGCTCACCCAATAGAAGATGTGAAAGTAGCTGTAAAAGCTCACCCGTGGGGGCTGATAAATAGTGTTACACAGGAAATGGTATGGCTTCCTGAGTTCCTTACAATAGGGGAGCAGTTTTCAGGTTGCACTAATCCTAGAAAACAAAAGCAAGATGAGATCAAGCATGTCTCCTTCCTCTGTAATGTGGCAGAGACTCAGAGATAGGCCCAGGGAAAGGAGGAAAGGCTGTGCTAGACAAAGGGCCAGTGTTGTCTAATACACAGGCACACACTGCTTAACTTTGGGGATATATTTAAGGGATCTGTTGTTCGGTAGTTTAGTCATTGCGTTGGACACCTCAGTTTACAATCACATGAACTTAGATGGTGCTGAAGATGTGCTCTGGCAAGCACATTTCTCTGAAACCAGCTGATCTAGAGTTTTCAAAAATTCATCTGCTTTCACATGCAGGCTCATAGACTTCCAATTCACTGAATAAAATTTTTCATCATTTAAGCCACCAAAGCTAGCAGTAAATTCAAAAGTGCAGTTGGGTCTTGACTTTGATTTTGACACGGAAAACAACTTTTTGCTTTGGCCCTGATTGTCATGGTACTGAAAGAATTACACTTCTTGGTCTGGCCTTCAATGCAGGACTTTGGAAGTTTCCCTGTATCTGATGCAGATCCTTCTCAGATCTGCATGAATCGAGTTGGCCTTTAGTGATAATGCCCCTTCAAGCCCATCCACCAGTGTGCTTTCCTTGAAGACAGTCCCTGTGGTGGTGCAGTTTGTGCCAGACCAGACAGCAGTGACTGTCATCGATCTCCACCTTTGCAGTCCTCTATCACTTTTAATTTGGTTTCAGCATCAATAACTTGATGTGGCTTCTTACTGGCACAACAGCAATGGATTTCATGTGGTTATGGGCCATGAGGAGCTCAACAAAAGCATGAGATGAAAATAAGCACAAAACAAAGAAAAGGCAAGCACGATATGCAATAAACCCAAGCTATATTAGGCTACTGTCAGGTGCCATCATAAGCGAGGTCTGTGGCTGACCAAAGCATTGCAATGCGACACATGACTGCAATAAATGCCCGAGAGGAATTAAAGGAGAGAAGCCACCACTGAATACAAATAGGGATGAAATCACATTTGCCATCAGAGAAAAAGAAGGCTATATCATCAGTATTTAGTGTTAAAGAAGAGGTGTGGCTATCAGTCCCCTGCCAGCAGGGGAAATGGAGAGAAAATTGCCCCCAAACCTCCTTTAACCTTCTGGAAAAGTATGACGGCAAACAAAGACCAATGGCTTTCTCCAGGGGCTATATTCCAACGGCCTTCACTTCTGCTGCACCTGCCACTGAGGCAGGCACGCATAACTTCCCTTTATACACACAGACGCATACGCGCAAGCACAAGCACACACACACATGCATGCAGCATAGAATAGCCAGAGGTCACAGAGTGGAGAAGGCTGCCACCTCAGTGGTCTGTAGCCAGCATTGCAGAATCTGTACTTAAGGTTCAGTGGCATGCCCCACCTGTGGACAGGATGCCTCACTGCAGTTAGCAGCAGCCTTTCCCTGGCTCCCCTCCTCTCCCTCTGCCACTGCTTCATTTTCCCTCACCTCAATCTCTGGAGAATCTCACATTCTCACATGGGGCAGCTTCCCCCTCACTTCTTTTCATAGTTGGGCTCCTGCCTGCAGAGCCCTTCTCTGCATTCTGCAGGTTTTCTTAAGCACAAAGTAATGGACAACTTGATAACAACTTCACCTTGTGCACTAGCTTTCCTCTTGCTGGGCACAACACCTGATGCGCACAACTTAAGGAAGAAAAAGTTTCATTCAGCTCACAGTTGAGGAAGATTTGGTCCACAGCCAGCCAGCTCCAAGGCAGGAGCATCATGGTGGAAGGGCATGGCGACTCCAAGCTGCTTAGTTCATGGCCATCAGGAGCAGAGCAGGGGAGCAGCACAGTGATGTGCAGGAGAGGGGCCGAATACAGCACACCCAGCGCTCGAGCTCCACACTGCCAGACCAGCCTGGAGCATGCTCCACTAATGTGCTAAGTGTCTCCTAACCCAAGAAGGCACACACATCAGTATTAATGGTTGTACCCTACAGGAATAGAAAGGCACCGTCCCCAATCTGCCCTCTATGGAAAGAGAGAAACAGGAGGCACAAAGAAAGCAGACAGCCAAAAACAAAGTGGAAGTGGAATATAGAAGACATCAAAGACGCAGGTTTTAGCCACAACTTGCTAAAGGACTGGAGATCAGCATCAGAGCCTGACTGTATATCTGATTTCCACTTACATGTGTATACCCATATTTAAAATAATGATCATAAACTGATTCTAATTTTATTACACAGAGAACAAGAAATTCTGAAAGGATGTTTTGCTGTATTTATAGAGCTTCTGGTTAAATTTTTACATTAATCAGCTTTCTGTCACTGTGGCAAAATAATTGAGAAAAACAACTTAAAGAAGGAAAATTTCTTTGGCCGCAGAAGTTTCAGTCCCTGGTCACTTGAGCCCACAGCTTTGCAGCCTATGTTAAGACCGCACGTGGCACCTCGTGGCAGCTGGGCAGCTAAAAAGAGAGCGAAGGGACCAGGGCCCAAGGTCCCCTTGTATCTCACATCCTAGTGGCCCAACCTCTTCTCAGGAGGCCCCACTTTCCAGGGCCACCAAAGGCTGGGCCTTCTGGGAACAGTTAAGGTCCAAATCCTAACGGGACTGAAGACTTCACTGAGGATAAATTTCTGAAGCAGATGGGCCTTCACAAGTGATTTTGGTCAAATCTGGGTTCTCAGGCACAGAAAAAGTAAGGAAAGATACTTAGAAAAAGCTGCTCCATCTTTTTCCTATATGGGTATGCGATGCTTCGTGTGAAACATCACCTATCGTGCAAAAAATAACATTTTATTAAGAAGTCTTTTTTAGCCAAGGAGATAGCTCAGTGGCATAAAGACCTACCTGGCAAGCACATTGTCCCAAATTCAATTCCTGGCTCCACAAAAAATAATAATAATAATAATAATAATAATAACAATAATCTTAAAATGTCTTTTTTAAAAATCACGTCACCATGGTGGAATATTATTCAGCTCTTACAAAGAATGAAATTCTCTCATTTGCAGCGATGTGCATGCGCTGCAGAACACCAAGTTACATGGAGCAAGTCAGGTGCGGAAAACCAAATTCATGTCCTCATCTATGTGCAAAGGCTGCAACGTGGATCTTACAGAAGTGAGAGTGGAGCCCTGGGCACCTTGGAAGTAGGGGAGAAGGAAGGGAGGACGTGGTTGACAGGCACAGAGACCCAGTTCCATGTGAGGAGTGACTCATGACATCTATAGAGCCATGCAGTAATTAGGGGCAGTGTCGTTTCACTGTAAATTTCAAAAACAGCAAGTAGAAGAGGACTTTTAAGTTCTCCAGCACAAAATGATGTTGGGGGTGATGGCTATACCAGTAATCCCTATTGATTCTAATACATCATATACATAAATTGAAATGCCACACTGCACTGCATGACATTTACAAATATATTGATGAAAAACTAAATCCTGTAACCTAAGGCAGAGGCCCTTGAACCGTGACCTCTCCCAGCCCTGGCATCACTTCATTGCCTGGGACCATTGTAGAAATAGAGCTCCCAGGTCTGCCCAGACTTACTGGGCTAGAAACTCTCGGGTGGGGAAAGCCAACCACATAGTCTGTGTGTTCACAAATCCCTGGTGGCCACTAATGCAGTCATCTCCCCAGATCACCCTGAGGGGACCACTGCTGAAGCCACTGCTGAACTTACTCATAGACTGCTACCTTTAAGAAGAATCAGTCCCAACTTGTTCCTTTGCCCAAATTACTAGTCCCTGACATTATCCAAGAAATCCAGATTATCTACCAAGTAACTCAATGTATTTGTTTCCCTTCATTGGTAATTAAATTCCATCTACTAGTAAATCAAGTCTTTAAGGTGACTTTAATTCCTGTTTAGCCATTAACAGCAATTGCCCGTTGACCTCGTGAGCCAGGAGAGAGGCGGCCCCACCAGCAGAAGTGCATGTTCTTTGCTGTCGCAGGACCCGGCTGGCCTTGCCTTGCTCTTTCATTCTCTTAAATGAAGGTAGCGTGGGGATGGAGTGAGGTCTGTGGGCGAAACAGAAAGGCCTCTTGGCTTCAAAACGACAGCAAGGGTGACATTAATGATCGCACCAATGGCCAAGCAGTCAAACAGCCATAAAAGGGAGGCCTGCCTTCCAGCCCAGCCTCCTCCCTCCCAGAAGCAGAGCGGGGCTGCCTTCTCCAGGCTCCTCCCTCTGTCGTGTTTCCGGGGAACATATCTGCTATTACCCAAGCCAGGCCTTGCCCTCCGGCCCGCAGTGCGCTACTGAAATCCCAACCGCAATAGCAGAGCCAAAGCCTTGGACAGTCAAATGTTAATATAAAGAGCACAAACCTCATTCCCGGTGTCCCAAATGCCTAACACTCCCTGGTGACCTCAGCCGGTCCTTGGCACACAGCACACAGCAGGAGCTGGCAGGGCCCTGAGGCTGCAGATGCAACTGGGGAGGTGACCTACAGTTTATCTTTCCGAGGAGGGGGCTCTGCGAAGCTGCTTGCAGAGCTGGAGACTTCCTGGCCTCATTCCCATGAAAGGAGAAGGTCAAGAGCCATCCTTCACCAGACCTGCCAGCCTCACTCCAGTGCTCCAAGTGCCCAGGGCCCTTGGCACTGTATTCAAGTGCAGCCCGCCACTGCCTTTGGCTTCTCACTGAGGATGCCCAAGAGCCTGTGATTTGAGAAGTGAAAGTGGACGTGCACCCCCTCGGAGGGAAGAGGAAGAGCCTGTGGGCCTCATTACTGACTGTGTCTGTTGTTTCTCGGTTGGGCACCAGACTCCCACTATGACCGGGCTCGCGACCGCCCTCCTTGTCTGGACCCTGATCGCTCCTGGCAGCGGTGGCTGGGGTGGAGCCGGAGTGTGGCCCACGCACACAGCCTGCAGGAAGGAGGGCTTGGAAGTGCTCTACCAGAGCTGCGGTAAGGGCTGCTCAGGGGCCCCTGTGCTTCTGGGGAAATGAAGGCGGGCGGGCGGCCGGGCCGGGGCTGCTCGAGCGCATGGAGTGGAAGGGGAGAAGGGGAAGCGGACAAGCGCTGTGTCCGCCTGCAGTGAGTCTTCTAGGCCCACTGCGGACCCTGGGAAGGAAGAACTGGGAGGGTCGGAGAACCTCATGAGAGAGCAGGAAGAGGGCAAGAAAGAACCATCAGGAGGCTAATTATAGCCATTCACAAACTGTATCAGAATGCCCAGAAAAGAATCAAAATGATCAAGGAAACTTCCCAGTGATGAAAATTAGGAAAAGATTCCTTTAACAGATCCTTCCCCCAAAACTGTACGCGTGAGCTAGATTTCCAGGCTGCGAAGTTTACGAGTTAGGTGAAATAGTTGCTTCTGTCCGAATATTCCCATCCTTCTATGCTACTTCCAGAGCGTCTGTGGCAGCGATGTCGCCTGTTAATGTGGCAAGCACTCTGGAGAAGCATCAGCGCAGGGATTTCTCTGGCAACAAGATGACAGTTGTGAGGACTGTGGTTTGGATGTGTGCCTCAGAAAGCATGTGTTGGGTGTATATCCCCAATGGGACTGGACTGGTAGAGACAGGACGCCATGAGCAGTGACCAAGATAAGAGGACTTGGGCCTCAGGAGTAGATGTGTCATTACACGGGAATCCAGGGCTGGCTCATGAAGAGGCGTGGCACTGTGAAATCGGACAACCTGGGGAGCAAAATGCTGGGGTGTGAAGGAGGTGGGGAGAAAATTCCCTTTAAGCATCCAGCTAGCCCCTCTAACCTGGGGAGTAATGAAAATGAGACCTGGGGTACACAGCCGGTCTCAGTGATTGCCAGCCAAAAGCTGGCCCAAGAGGACCCAGGTGGTCCATCTGGGTGCCAGGGCCATTTGCAGGACTTTGAAAAGAAGGAAACTTGAAGTGCATAAACCATTAAAGACAAGCGAGAGAGTGAAGGGCTGGAAGGTGGCAGTGCTGATTTCGTCACCTGTGCCTGTCCCACGGGGCAGGATGCAGCATCTGGCCTCCCACTACTGTTAGGAGTGAGATGGTAACAAGACTTGAGATGCCCAGCTGGCTGGTGATTGTCTTTCCAGTTCGCCCTTGTGCAAACCCTAGTTATGACTGGTCTGTCACCCAGACGCAACTTCAGTCTCCGGCTGTCCTTTCAACTCAATGGCAGCAGAGGCTGAAGACTGAGGACATCAGGAAAGACCAAGGACATACCCTCCATCCATCTAGGGCTGGCACTTCTTCCTGGAGGTCAAACTAAACCTGAGACCAGCCCTGATTTAGACACTAGAATAAGGAATGCAAGAAACATAGGTTTGTTTTTTTTTTTTTCTGAGCGTAGGGGGAGGGTCAGCCAATGAAACCACAAATAAAGTCTGTCACAGAGGCAGGCACATGTGTCAGGGGGTAGTAGCCAGTGTGGTGGTCAGACAAGGGTGAGGTTGGTGTCTAAATCCATCAGGAAAGAAACCATTAGGTTGAAGTCTAAAATTTATAAATATGGGCATGGAGCCTTTGAGTGTATGTTCCAGGCAGCATGGTATGCACTGTTTTTGTTTTACAGATGTGTAAACTAAGGGCTAGAGGCTCTGCAGTCTCTAAGAAATTCTCTATAACCACTATTATTGTTACTGTTATACTTTCCATTTGTGATGGTTTGATAAGGGTTGAATGACAGGAATCTTGGTTGTGTTTTCTGGGAAAAGCCTCAAGTGCAGACCTTCGTCTAATCATTTCACGTGCTGTGACATCTCTCAGGCAGAGAGAAGGATCATGAGCAGTAGGAGCGCTGTGACACATCCTCAGTGACTTTGTGTACCCTTTTAGTTTCTCTGATACTGACAGGCAACCTTACCACATAAGTGGTTCCCAGCAATGGTCGGAGGCAGGTCCCCACGAACGGTAGGCCCAACTCACAGGTCAAATCCTGCTTGGTGCTTGGTTTTCCACAAGGTCTAGGAGCTAAGAATGGTATCTATGTTGTTTAATAATCAAAGAACTCAAAGTAAGAATAATATCTGTATTTATTTGTCAGCTTTCAATCACTAAAACAAACACCTGAGATGACTGGCTTATTTAAAAGAGGACTATTTGGCTCCTAGGGCTAGAAGCTTCCAGCCAGGATGAGCGGACCCCACAGCTTGGGGACCAAACTTTTAACACACGGGCCTTAGGAGAACCCTTAAGATCCAAAGTATAACACTGCCACACATGGGAATTTTATGAAGCTCAGATTCCTGTGTCCATAAACAAAATGTTACTGGAACACAGCTAGGTTTATTTTGTAACGTATTGATTAGGCTGCTCTTGCACTATAATGGCAAAGTTTAGGACTATGACCTTGACCATATGGCCCTCAGAGCCTGACTGCAATTTGAGCCTTTATTTAAAAAATAGTTGATCCGTGGTAGGAAGGAATCTTGCAAGCTGTTTATCAGCTCGTAGCCTCAGAGTCTGCATCCTCCAGATAATTTAACCCATGGAAAGGCTCTACACATGAGTAAACTTGACCTCCAGACCACCATGATTACAGGAGTGTGCAGGACTTCTTTAATAAAATGATCATTTCGTAATAATCTCTTCCATCTCCATGTCATTTAAAAATTTATAAAGCTCTTCCATTGTCAAGGCCTCATTTAACTCTTATAAATAGGCCAGTAAGGTAAGAAGGATATTTGTCCCTATTTTCTAGATATAGAAATTAAAGTGTATGAATATTAAGCATTTAAACAAAGGAACTCCCTGAGCCATGATAGAAGCCTTCAAGGGCTGACTCCATGAATAATGATTTTTTTTTTAATCTTTATTCATTTATTTGGTACAGGATCTCACTACGCAACTAAGACTGGTAGTGATCCTACTGTCTCAACCTCTCCAGTGCTGGGATTGCAGGTGTGCACCACCACATCTGGTTTTGGTGGCTGCCACAGCACAGGGCTGGCACAGCATGTGGTACCAGGGATCAAACCCAGGCCCTTGTGATTGCCAGGCTATCTCCCTAGCCAAGCTCTTTCTTGGAACTCTAGTCAGGAGTGATCCATACCATTGGATCCCAGAGACGCAGAATCAGAAGAGGGAAAGGCAAACTCAAAAGTAAATGTTTAGATAAGGTAAAAACCCCAAGCAGTCTGTGGGCTAGCAATACAGGAAGAGAAGGAAGAAGGCACAATCAGGAGGAGAAGCAAGGAAAGAGGAAAGAGAGGAGGGAGACAAAGGTGCAGACAAAAAAGAGCCAGGAAGAGGAGGAAAGGGAGGGGAGGAAGAACGAGCGGCGTCTTCTGATTAAAGGCTGGTTTCCCTTCTCTGCCACCCTCCTTCCCCGTCCCCTGGTCTCTACATGCCTCCAGAGATGACCCATCTGGGCCCTTCCTTCCCCAGCATGCATCACGCCCTGCAGCAGCTAGGAAGAAGCACCTCTGCATCTACATTTTTAACCATGTGCCCCACATGTCCTTTCGTTGCAAGGTGGTACCCGGAATGACATAACCCCAAATAAGTAAATGAAACGCTGTTCTCTTAACAGTAACAACAGCACCTTTTGCAGTCAAGGTTCTCTTGTGCAGTTGGCATGCTTATTTCATAAAGAAGCTGTCAAGGTTTGGGCCTGAGATGTCCCCCAAAGGACTCTTTATGTTGAATTCTTGGTTGCTGACAAGCTTACTGGAAGTGAATAGATCCTGAGGGATCTAACTTCATCACTGGGTCATCACTGAGCGCTTAATATGATGGCATTGTTGGGAAGCTATGAGAAGAGGATGGAGGACAAATAGAAGACAGCGGCCATGGGGTCGTGGCCTTGCAGACTGCATCCGGGCCCCAGCCCTTTCTCGCTGCCTCTTTCCCTCTCTCTGCTTCCAAACAGCAATGGTATATAGTATCTGTGCCCTTCCACCACAGTGTTCTCCCACAGCAATGAAACCACCTGACCATGGATTGGATGAAACCTCTGGAACCATAAGCCAAAAGAAGCCTTTCCTCCCTTAATCTTCCCATGTCTTTTCTCACAGAAATTAAAAAGTGATTAACACAGAAGGCCCATTTCCCATATGTGACAAATTCTCCTCTGTCAAGTAGCTGGTGAGTGGGGAACAGAAGGGAGACCTACCTTGGGTGATTGCCTGGGCCCCAGTTAGCCTCTGGGACTTTCCAGGGCCAGGTTACCATGGCACCTGGGCACCACTCTTCAAACTTGTAATCAGCACCTGCTGTCCTGTCCCTGAAGGCAGTCAGCCTTGTCCACTTATTTCCTTAAATAAGTTTCATGTGTTGCCAAAGTTTGCTACAAGGCAGGCAGTTTATCTGACCTTCAAAAACCCTTTAATTACAAAGTCTAAGTCAAGTCACATGCACTTGAATAATCCATCAAGGTAGTCAAATAGGACGACAATTAATCAGACTTTAAGAATGCAAAACAATGCTGGCAATAGCTCAAAATAGAAGATAAGCTGCAAATGACCTGGCCAAGAGCAGCACCAACAAGGCATATTGATAAAATGTTCCATAGAAAAGTGTTTTAAGCTTGCCCTGGGAGGAAAGGGATAGGGGGAAAAACTAAACCTGTCTTCCTCAGAGCCTCATAATTCTGAAGTACATGGAGCATAGAATAAACACAAAAGACACAACATTAAAAAATCACAGGCTAATAGTCATTAAGCAACACTTGTAAATAGCTCACCCAGAAAGCAATTTCTCTGTTAGTTTATTTTCACAGATAAACAGGGTTATAAAACTACAATTCAGAAAAAAATGGACACACACCAGGAGAGACACAGATGTAATTCCAAAGCGACAGTTTGGGCGTGCAGGACTGCGCAGCAGACTCTGAAGCAGGGCAGGCTTTGGGCTCGTATTTAAAGAAAGGAAGTTGATAAATAATAACGGATGTCAACCCTGAGATGCAGATGTTTTAAGCACTGGTGGAACATGAACTAGCTCTGGGAGACAGGCAACCCTGCAGGCGTGTGTTCCTGGGACCCTGTCACTGGAATCCTCCCAGTTTCTATCTGGGGTGACTCTTCTGCAGCTGAACCTCCAAGCAATGCTAATCCTCCTGACCATGTTTTGGAGAAGATGTGAAAGTAACTTAGTGAACAGGGACCTGGAGGGGAACAGAGCCAAGAGTCTGCAGAATACGGCTTCCACAGTGCTGTTCTCTGCCCTTCCCACCTCTCACACGAAATCCCTGTGGGCAGCCCGTTCTGTTCATGTCTTGGGAGGAGAATCTTTAAGAGGTAGAGATGGGGGGCGGCTGTCCTCCAGTCCAGGGGCTGTTTATTTTGGGGGTGGGGGGTAAAGATTGCAGCACAGACATTCCAAAAGCGGCTGCCCGTGCAGGTCCTGGGTATGGCTCCAGCTCAGGCCTGTGCATGGAGGCGGTATGGGAGGTGGGCCAGAAGACCAGAGACGTGGGAAGCGAAGGGAAAGAGTCCACCTCAACCTCGGAAGACCTGGTGGAGCCCAGCGGGGACCAGGCTTCTGGGACAAAGGAGCTGCCTGGAACAGAGGGCATGTGACACAGACACAGTTGGAAGACACCAAACAAAGGATACTCCTTTTGACCCCTGACAAAAGGTGGAAATAGCACTGAAATAAAGGCTGACCTACTAGGGAACTGTGGACCATCCAACTTGTCGCTGTGCACTTCCTGGGATGCCCTGTGTCTCAGTTACTCTTCTCTTATTGCTGAGACCAATACCCGACACCCAGAATGAAGGAAGGAAAGAGTTATGGTTAGTTAATGGAGGTTTCAGTCCATACTCCACTGGCTCCAAGGCAGAGCGGCCCATGGCAGAGAGCAGCCTTCCATGGCGGCGGCACAGAGCAAGCTCAAATGGAAGGAGCAGCAGCAACAGGAAGGAAGCCTGTCTCTCTGTCTCTTAAGCTACATTTAGGCTATCTGCCTCAGGCTGGTGTAACACTCACACCTATAATCCCAATGGTACTAAGACCCATAATCCCAACCTTGGATCACCCATAATCTCAGTGGATCATGAGTTAATCTAACTGTAGAAGTCTGCCTCATAATTGCATGAGGCCTTGGGGGGACAAATACATGAGCCATAACACTCAGTAAGACAATATCCTAGATTCCTGATCCAGAACTCTATTCTGGAATACTGGAGCAGCTAAGTGGGCAGCGGAAGTAGCGTGCTGAGGTCTGAGGGCAAACACTCACCTCTCTGTGTGAGGTTGGTGAGGAACTCCCACATAGCGGGTGGCATGTCAGGTGTGTCAGCCTCGGGGGTGGAACCCAAGGAGGCCCCTTGTGTGTCACTTCTTGAAATTCTGAGCCAGTTTTCCATGAAGGGCCTCTGCACCTTAGAACAGAATGGAGTGGCCACCACGCCAACTGCTAGGTGGACAAAGAAATGGACCTCCAGCCCAGACGTCCCTGGGCTTTCCCTGGACAACTTGTATCTTAAGATTCACACGGGCAGCCTGTGCAGCAAGAGTAGCCCCAAGGATCGCCCTTGTTTGAAACCTGACATCTATCTCCCCTTCTGACCAGATGGAAACTGCACCAGGCCCAGTGAGAAGGCACGCGAGAGCATCGGGATCCCCTTGCCTGCTGACGCTTAGGGGCCCTTCCCACAGATGGGTCTGCATTCAGTGGGTTTCCTCTATCTTAGTGCTTGCTCAGTCTAGTGCTTAAAATAATTAAATGCTATTCATCTGCTGTGTCAAAACTTTGTTTATTTGACATATCATTTTTATAGACATGCACACCTTAGCCCCAAATTTATTCACAGAATTGTTTTAAACATTTAATCAAAATATTGATGTCATGGGTTTAAACTTATTTTTGTACCATGTAGGCTTAGCATGGAGGCTTAGCTACAACTCTTATACTTTCCTGAGGTTAAGGTGACATTGATTTCAGCATTTTTCCAGGAGTCCAGCACATTCCAGACCAGAGATAAGGAGTATCGTCACTTCAGATCAGCCAAGGATGCAGGATGTGGATGTTGGCTTACAAACCAATTTGTCCTGGGCTGATCAGGACCCTGAATTTTCTTTACCTAAGTGCTGCTTACTACATCCTTAAGCCCTTTTAAGCCCCTTCTTTCCACAAAGTCTCCTCCACTTTTGTGCTTTTTTTCCAGAAAATGCTGTCCCTAAATTACGTTGAATTAACGTCTTGTAAGTCACCCTCCTACCAGTACTGCAGCTTGGCCTCCTCTGGAGGCAGCCTTTAAGACTTCCATCTGCTGGGGCCATCTCAATGTAGAACCAGAAGGGCCCTTTGGAGAGGATGGATTTGGCCTGCGTAGTCAAGGCTCAAATTTACAATGTCTAGCTAGCTTGTCATCTTAGAACACTGCCTTACTCCTTCTTGAACACTTTGTGCAATTGCTAAGCTGATCTGGCTGGGCTCCGTCTTTCTACCTGAATTTTTATATAGGACCAGTTGAGTTGACTGGTCCTTCCATTCTATTTTTCCCAAGACTACTTGGCTCATTCACCACACTTTGTCCTTACTCCTACTTGCTTACAAAGATAGAGCAAACCACAAAATTCTCTCTGGTCTAGCCATGTGGATAAAAACATTCTGAATTTCTAAGTAGCTAAGAATATGGCTTTGTGTACATCTAGTGCTTAGGGTGTAACTCAATTTCCTTATCTCTGTTGTCACCCGGGCATGACATGCCCACTAAGTAATTCTAACAGACCAAGTTACGAGAGGAGAGGTCCACAAGCACTCAAAACAGCAGATGCTGTCTTCTTCCCTACCCGGGATTAATATTATTCACCCCAGTCAGCAGAGGAGAGGACTCCGCCGTGCCTCCTCTGCTGTGCCCCTTCTCTGTAAGAGAGGAACATCGCATGTCGCACAGAACTTCCTGTTTGAAATTCCAAGGCTGGGGTTGACATAGAATACTTGAGTCCCAGTTCTCAGGGCTGTGCAGGGAAGGGCACGGAGCTCCAGCCTGCCTGGTGAGGTGCCCGAGACAGCTCTTGAGTGTCAGCTGGATGTTCCATGGGGCAGCACCACAGCTTTGACAGTGCGCTATGTGCATGTGGACAAAAGGAGGCTATCACATGATGACCTTGGTGTCCTGCAGGGGGAAGTCAGCCTTCTGCCAGGCGCTACCCACAAGCAGATTGTTTCTCACAGAACTGGGAAGTGCTCAGGCCAGGAAGAGCTTCAGGGTTTCACTCCAAGCACCCCCTTGATGAGAAGAGGAACCTCCAAGCCAAGAAAAGCAACATGTTCTAAGAACAGTCACAAAGCCAGCCTGTGACAGAACACAGTCAGACTCTCCCAAGCGAAGTCTGCTTCTTCTTCAAGCATGAAAACCATTGTGAGAACTCACCCAATTTTAGGTCATAAATGTCACGTAAACCAAGGCCAGATGGTCCCCCTCATACCACATCTCCAACGTGCTCAGGGGCCGCTCTCTAAGTAGCTCTTCTCTGGAAGTGATTAGTCCACTTCTCTTATTGCCCAGGACCATATAATAAGAGCTTTGACATAAACAAAAGATCTATGTGATTCAGCTACAATAAAAAACATCAATAATTCCATAAACCTGCTATTATTACAGACTTGACATAGAAATAACATGGTATCCCCCTTTATCTGTAGGGAATACGAATTTATCCGGTGGGGATATGAACTTCAGTAGATGTCTAAAGCCACAAATAGTACTGAACCCTGTGTACTATTTTTCCTACACTTACATTTGATGATAAAATTTAATTTATACATAGGAACAATCAGAGTTTAACATTGACTAATAATAGAATAGAACAGGTATAGCAATATAACACTGTAAAATGCCAGCATCACCATCCTTGCATTTTGGAACCATTATGAAGTAGAATAAACAGCACTTGTTACACAGCACTGAGATGCTATGATGCCCAGGCTGATAACTGAGGTTACTGCAGGGTGACCAGTGGGAAGGTGGTGTACACAGCATGGACACACTGGGCAAAGGCCTGATTCACCTTTCAGTTGGGGCAGAATGNGGATGGCATGACATTCCCATGATGCAACTCGGAACCACATGAGTTTAAAACTCATGCGATGTTTCTTTCTGGAATTTTTCACTTAATATTTTCAGGGTGTGGTGGTAACTGAAGTCTTAGAAAGTAAAAGCACAGACAACAAGTACTGCTCTGTTTTCTTCAGGCACTGAGAGTGAGCTCTCTGCAAGATGAGCATCCGTAAAATCTCAAACCGCGTGAGTGACTTGGGTCCCTAGAAAGCAAAGGCTGGCTGCCAGCAGCCTGATCTTCTGGGATTTATTCCAAATGTAGAAAAGCTTGCTAACAGCCTGCCATCTCCATCAGAAAGATGCTGATATCCTCCCACCCCCTCCACTGGGGTCACCTGGCTGGGTTCTGGGTCCCTAGATGCATGGGAATGAGTGAAAGACAGAAGCCACAGCAACTGTCCCAAAAACTACTTCCCTACTTTCACCCACACCAGAGCAAAAACAAGGCTGAAAAAAACCAAAAGCTGTCAACTGCTTGATGGTAAGAACTAAGATCTCTGGGAGTCTCAGGCAGGAAGATCACAAGGTCCAGCCCAGCCTGGGCAACTTGAAGACTTAGCTGAAAGACTTTATCTCAAAACTGGATGTA